>CM066031.1:213686209-213749456 GCA_033557465.1 Ichthyophis bannanicus | reverse complement strand
GCAGGTCTGAGGTGCTGCGGGTCCTACACCCATGCCCTGTGCCCCAGCCCCATGGACACGATCATCTCCCCTTTCCAGCAAACCCGTAGCATCTGCCCACGGGCTTGTGGGCACATGCAACTAAAACGGACCTAGCAGTGTTCACCTTCCATGTACAGCCCTCTGTGACTACACAAGAACAAAAACCAAAACACAACAGACAAACGACAGAACACAACCACGGAGACTAACCACAACAGCACACCAAACCACACACTTGCCCCAAACACAGCACAAATGGGACAACCACCAACAGGGACATCAAGAGAGGCAACAGACAAAGCTAGCCCACAATATGGGCTGCCCATACACCAACAACGTTGCTTCCCAGATTTCCCAAACAAACACAAAACGCCTCGCCTACCCAAAACACCCTCAATGTTGCTGGATCCTATGGCACCGCTTTCTTTTTTTATACAGTGTACTGTTATTTCAACGTCTTTTCCGGTGCTACCAGCGACCGCTTGTGCGCAGCTGCGAATTGCGCAATGATGTGGTCACTCATCGCCCGGCATGTCTGTGCGTGCCTCGCGCCTGTGTCAAGCGTATTGTCACGTGTGCGTGTGGATGACTGTGACGCGCATGTGCCCAATTGGGGCGCATTGTGCGGTTTGGTGTGTGCGCGGAGACCACATGTGAAACCCCGGTTACCGCCTCTGGGCGTATTGGCGTTTCACCAAAGCATGATGCAGAACACAAAACGGTTCATGCGCTAAGGAGTGGGACGCTTGCGTGTCCGCGCAAGCACCTTAAAAGGCCAGCGCATGAGCATGCCGCACAATCACTAACAAATCAGGCGCGTCGCACAAAAGCTCGCGCCGTCGCCGACGTCCTGCTGCAACCACAACGCCACGCGTTAAGAGTTGCGCCTGCGCATAACGCACACAACCATAGAGCGAGACGCATGAGCATGCACAATGAAACACAGGCGCGTCGCACAAGCATTGACGTCACACAGTGGCGCATGCGCAACGTATGCAACCGTCCACAAAACTACAAATGCACCCAAACGGAAGCAAAATGTTGAGGGTTGGTTGAGGAGTCAGAGCGAGTGTATACAGAGTTGATGTACGTGAGAGGTGGTGTAGTGAGAGGTGGGTCAGTGTCATTTGGGTAGCCACATTTTCCCGTGTTGTTTTGATAAGTACCCATATCTGTAGTCTGTCATTGTGTGTGTTACCTTGTCTGTGTATTGTGTTAGTGACTGTTCTGTTCCTGTGCTGTGTGCCTTGTGGTGGGGGTCGTGGTTGCTGGTGTCTGTCCCTTGCCTGTTGTGGGAGGGGGGTTGGGGTTGAGGTGCCGTGGGGAGGCGAGTGGTGAGGTGAGTGGGGAGCAGAGAGGAGGGAGGAGGCCGATGGAGAGACAGACCCGAAGCCAGCGGGGGAGGGGGAGTGACAGGGAGACACACAGGGGTACAGAGAGAGATAGGGAGCCAGGGACAGAGACAGAGAGGGATAGAGAGAGGGATAGGGATAGGCAGGGAGGGACACAGACAGAGAGGGACAGAGAGAGGGGGAGAGGGAGGCTGAGGGTGGGGGAGCTGAGCCTGGTGTATTTGCGGGTGA
The DNA here is from genome assembly GCA_033557465.1 of Ichthyophis bannanicus. NCBI lineage: Eukaryota > Metazoa > Chordata > Amphibia > Gymnophiona > Ichthyophiidae > Ichthyophis > Ichthyophis bannanicus. Next base: position 213,747,852 of record CM066031.1, on the reverse strand, counting down.
GGTGGTGCCGCCAGTACCACTAGAGGCAGGGCCTGCGGGGACTGAGGACCTGTGGAGGTGGGGGCAGTGCCAGGGCCATCAGTACCTGCACAGCCTGCTCCCAGCAGGCACACAGGGAAGAGGAAGTGTTTCCCTGTGTCTGAGGCTCTCAGGAGGAGGGCAATACAATTCACAGACGCTGAGAACCACAACCTCCTCTCCATGGTCCTTGAAAATTACGAGGTTCTGTTTGGCCGACAGAGCACAAGGACAGGCACAGCAGGGCGTAAGGCGGTGTGGGAGGCGGTCCAGCGAGGGGTCGCAGAGGCAGGGGCCCCCCCACGGGACATAGATAGCCTGAAGAAAAGATATTCCGACATCAAAAGAGGTGTACGGCAGCACCTCTGTGCCGAAACACAACATGCTAGGGGTACAGGAGGAGGGGGCCCCCTGCCAGCCATGCTGACGCCCCTGGAGCAACAGCTGGCCGAACGCCTCGGTCCGGTCTACACCTATGGTCTGCCTGCGCTGCTGGATACTGCAGATCCACATGCAGGTAAGTATGTCATGCATATCCATCACATCGCATAACCTCCCTGAGATGATCAATGTGTATACAGCTGACATTTGCAGATGCACACACATACCTATCTCCCCATTCCAAGGATGTCGTTAGCCTTGTGTCTGAGGCTGTGTGCACACCCCATCATACCCTATGGTGTCCAACACATAGACACAGTGCGAACACTATGTCGGTAGACGTGAGGGTCAGAGATGTTTTGCGCAATGTGTCTGGGGTTGTTTCCCTGAGGGTGGAATGATAAAGCGGTCCGTGTAATCATATGTAGATGGTGATTACTGTCTGCCACCACATGGTGGCATGGAACAGTTGTAATGGAATGTATATTTGCCAGGGTAGGGGCGAAGGGGAATGGTCACCACAAATGCAGTATACGGAAATATACATCCACACTGTATTTAAACAATCCGTCATGTGTTCATGTTTACAGAGTATTGTAAACATGGGAAACACACTATAATGTACCTGTACTGTAACCCAGTTACCCAGCCGCGTCATGTGTCCCTTGTCAGGATCACTGACGGCTGGTACACACACAGCAGATGTATGAGGATAGTGGAGGAACATCCAGGCCTTGCCGTAACAATCCCTGTCAGTCTGACACGTTCTGCAAACCCTTTGTCATGCAACACAATCATTGACCATTGGGAAGCCAAGGGTATATCAACCACGAGGGTTCCCCATGATTGCACAAACCTTTGGCCATGTCTGTCATCCGCATCTATGGGATCTCAGAGTTCATTACAGGGTAACTATGGCGTCAGTACAGCTGGACTGTTTGCAGGGCTCACCCCACTTTGACAAGGGTATTGCTGGCAGATGTCAGATGTGGATGACACATGATGTTATCTGTGTCTAAACATCTCTGTCATGCATTGTTGGTACCCCTCTCACACCTGTGTGTGTATGCAAGTAGTGGATGACACTAGTTAATATTATGTGGCGTGTCCGTGAACCGTGTCTCACACGTACGACACTCAGATTCCCCCTGGATCATATCCCCTCCATATAGATATGTTGTTTAACGTACACAAGAGTACATGGTACATCTCACAGATGTGTGTGGATATATTCTGGGTATGTCCCAACCCACGTCAGCCTGCATGCACCCGCCCTCTCAATGTCTGCCTGTAATTAGGTGAAAGACAGTGGTCAGCCAACCGTGCTGCTACTAGAAACTGTCACTGGGATGAGGGACACCATGTACCATGTCGTGGGGAGTCCACGCATATTTGTGCCCACTCTGTCCACCCCCCCATGGGTCAGCTGTTCCCCCCAGAGGGCCGGCCACCATTCCTGTGTCTCTCACTGCACACACACCTCACGTTTTCCGGAATGGTCTTGCCAGTCACAGGATCACCCTGCAAAACTGCTGGTGTGTTTGCAAAGACCGTGCCATATGAATTCTGCTAGCCATTGCTTGCCCTAACCAGCCAAATGTTACAGCGAAATGTGCATGTCCCTGGCCTTCACATTGTTTCACATCCCCATCTTCTGCTCCCCTGGCTCCCTGCCACCCACCCTCTGTCACTCTGTCTCTCTGTGTTTAGCAAGCTGCCCCTGCATCGGGCAGTCAGCCCCCTGATGTGCTGTGGTCCATCAGTGTCCCAGTCATCCCCCTCTCCCAAGGTGATGCGTGTTAGCTGATTGGACATGTGTTCCGTGTTGTAACTATATAAAAGGGTGCATGCACCTGCATGAACAGAACCTTACACCTGGACGACATCTGTCCACATGGACTTTGTGTGTGCAATCATGTCACAATTCCCCCCCCCCCATGTCACACCACAAAAACACCACAAGATGCAATACACAGAGGGACAAATATGTAGCTGTGTGATACACAGATGTCATGTACCCTACATAGGCTATGATTTGCTGCCAGCCCCATGGCCAATGACTATCCTGACGGGGCCCCCCCCCAACGTATCAGGGATAGTACATCCTTCACACACATCCCATACAACTTCTGAGCGGGTAGGTTTAACAGGACTAGGGATCGTGGGGATCATGTATCTGTGGCATGTGTAGAGGTAATGCACATACCCATTCACTTGCAATCTGGCTCAGTGCTATCACCCTCCCCTACGTCACACTCACACATGTACATGGCCAGTCAAATGTGGTGACATGTGACTGTTGGGGGGGACGGGGACAGCACAGAGTATGGGTGGTGGTGCACCATGGGTAGCCTAGTATCCACACCTGCCAGTACAGCAGGCAGACAGTACAGCAGTGCGGGCATAGATATTCCCTGACACATGTTATGGGAAATGTCCTGGCCAGGTGTGTCAATACACGTACTAACATGACCGAAGGGCAGATGTGTCACCCTTCCCCTGACCCTGTGGCTGCAGTAACACATGACCTGTGCTCTGATGATGACATATGTCCACCATGAGATATGTTGTGTACCCTCTCAGTTGCAGCTAGCCCTGTATTGGCGTGTTTATCCATGGCCCCCACCTAGGGTACAGGGAGACATCCAACATGTGGTACACATCCCAGCAGTGTGTGACACTGTTCCAGACATGTCATGGAGTAGAAGCCCCTAAACAACTGCACCATCACTGCCCTATGTCATCTCATCTGTCACTGTGCATTTGTGTGTGACTGTTTCCTGTTTATCTGACATACTCTACGCACACTGCTACATGTGCCTGTCAATTGTCTCAGGATCCTCTGCAGTGGTATCGTCCTACATTGTAGGTTCGTGGAAAGTACATGTAGCACTGGGGAGACAGTATGTCCCATGTGAATATGCCGTGAGCAATGGCATGCACACCCAAACCTAGACTATCAAGGATGGAGTACCTGTTGGTGCTGTGTAGCCCTGTCAGCACATACATTACACACATGGGGTGTGGGATCGACTGCTGAATAGATGGCCATATGAGGATATAGTCAAACCTGGAGGCCACACAGGGCATGCACGGCTGACTCCCAGACCAGTTTTAATGACACAGGTACATGGTTTTGGGCGATAGGTATGTGGGTATGTGGGGGCTCTGTATGTACCACACATTCAGGGTACTCTGAATATCACATATGGGTGGTCTGGATCACACACGTAGATGTTGCTGTACAGCTTACACATATGTATTTATCTGTGTGTGCACACAATACAGGTGACTATAGTACATTGCCGACACATGTGGAGCAGGAGGAGGAAGAGGAGGAGGAGGAGCTGGAGCAGGAGGAGGGGGAAGAGGAGGTGTGGCACGCACCTGGAACAGAGAGCCCTGATACGGTGGTTGATGTGGGGAGTAGTCGCCAGGGGGAGAGGCCTGGTCCCCGGGAGGGTCACATGGGACCTCCACGGAGCCCCACACCACCAATGTTGTCTGCAGCAGGATATGCTGCAGCAGCACCAAGGCGCAACGAAACTGGCGAGGATGTGCTACTACATGAGCTGCGTGCCCGTGGTGCTGCATCGCAACGCGACAATGAAGGTGGGTAATTAACATTCCTTCCATTAACCATCACTATGCTGTGTGTACATAGGCTCACAGATGTGCACCCTGGGGCGGGCCTGTCAAGGTTTAAGATGCCACACAAAGACACTTGTTGTTACAGAAGCTATCTTTGTGACACACATCAGCGTGCACTATGTGCAACACAGTGCTGGCATGGGAATCAAAGTGTGAGCCACACATGCACAGCATCCTATATATCATGACACACAATTGTTGTGTCGGACCAGTACCAGCAAGCAATCACTGTGCCACAGGGTATACATCCCCTATGTATACTGTGCAGTGTGTTTGCCCACACACCTGTGCACAGCTAAGAGGGAGATGTGGAGGGGGCGTGGCCACCACACACAAAACACACACACCTCTAATCCATCTCAGGGGTGTGTATGTGGTGTATGTGACAGCATACCCTCTACAGCTGTGATATGCGTGTCCACATTACACATTACACATTTGAGTTACCTAATCTTTGTGCCTTTGTTGCCCAATGACACTGTTACACACAGCCTGACAGCCAAGAGAGTGTTTACAGCTACAGATGCAGATGTAACAGTACTGATGCGTCAGGTGCCTCTGTTTGTGAGGGAACACCAAATGGTGAACATATAACAGGACAGTGTAGGCCCCCTGACTGTAGCACACCCATGTGCCATTGCTACATTGTGACAACTGTCCCGTGCAGCAGCGCAAATCAGGGTTCACATACACAGGCGGGACATATGTGTGATATGCAACGTGATAATGGCCCCATCCCACATAGGCTTTATCAACAGGTGTCCACACAGCATCATAGACGACATTATCGTGTACAGTGCCTCATACACACAGAGAGCACTATATCCACACTGGACAGGATCAGATGTTCCTTTCCCCTGTTTTTGGGGGGCAACACGCCCCTGCGGTCACCTGAATGCCCACAACTAGGGTTGGCTGTGTGACATACAGCCAGAGTGGCGACGCTGTCCCGCACATGTATATTCCTAATGTACAGTCGTCTGAGGCGGATGGCCATTAGGGTCTATACGCCATATTACGTGTCCTTGCATCAGCATTGTGGATGAGGCCATCAGGTGATGTGGCTGGGGGGGACATAAAGTGAAGTCCAAACTGTATGGCATCACACAGGTAACCTGTGATGAGGCCAAGTTGCGTTTTGGGGTCAGCAGCTACACAGGCAGACCCGGTATAGGTTCCCCTGACCCCAAACAGACACAATATCCCAAATCCCAAACCTACATCCCCAAAAGGAAACGTTAAGCTGCGACAGCAACAGACTATTCAGCACCCTCCTGACATTGCAGATCCAGACAGTTCACGTGAAAAAAACAGTTCACACTCACGGTAACATGCCCATTCAAACATGTATGTACAGTTGCGCTCATCCGCTGGGGAATACCTTGTGATGCCATGTGGCATGGTAGTCAGGTCGATGAACAGCAGTCTCATACAGGTCCAGCATGTGAGCAATGGCTGTATGGACAGGTCAGGTTGTGCTCACCTTCCCCTGGCGTCCACAATAGCCTATAGACGGCAGACACACATTCCATATTTTGACCCACCACACCCACTACAGATGCTATACATTGGCCCTGGCAAAGGCACATTCCATGACATGACCAGGGGATACGTAAGTTTGTGTGCCAAATGCAACTGCTAGCTCACCCTCTGTGCTGTGCGACGCAGGGGCTGGTATACATCCAGGGACATCTGGCCTGTGGCTTGGTGTGAGCAGACTGCTCATTCGCCCACTAGGGATTCCGTCCTCCCTCTTGACATATCTCACAGACACATGCCCTCTTTCCCCTGAGGGATCATACATAGGTGACGTGTGTTGTAACGTGAGTCCTCACATCATTCCATTCCTAGGCCGTGGAAAATGTTTTGCCCCATGCCCGTGGTTTGGACGGTTGGTCTCCAAGTGACAGCTGTAGTACCTGGGATCCTCACACATTTCATTCCCCCCTCTGACCCTGGTACTTGCATTGTAGGTTTGGGTTATCCACCTCGGGATACCAAGATGTCTGAGCCCTGCATTGCTGTATCCACTACTGGACTACGCAGCATCCCTGTGTCATAGTGCTCACCAGGCTCTTGCCTCCACAGCACATTGTCTCGTGGTTGGTGTATGCCCTGGGCTACCCTCACCTGTCGACTGCCACAGTTGAGATGCCTGCCATGTTGCCGCCCTCACAGTGTACACCTTCTGTCACCCTACCGTGTTTGTGGCGACTGGGTGTGCCTGTAGGCTAGCATTGGATGTGTTTGTTTGTGAGCTATGTTTCCTTTGGGATGTATGCTTAGGTGAGCCATCCCCCAAGTACGGGTACACCCTTTGTCCTCTTTCCTACCCAGGGCTGTGTGTCAGCAGGAGCAATGCAATATGCAACACTGCTGTCTGCATTTGGATGGATGCTAATATTGCACCGTGGAACAACACATGTCAATAGGGCCCGTGATGTGATGTGACCCGCTTCACACCTCACCCCTGCCTTGCCTGCTGCCAGGCACAATCAGGGATGGCCCACTCTCCTATATCCAGGGCTGAACACACTTATCTGAGGCCTGTCACTAGCATTTGCATGCCTAGCATACCCCTGTACATGTACGTCTGGAGTCTGGGACCCTGTGCAGCAGCATGACTACATCACCATGGCCCTTGAGGGCACACAACATGGGCCCCAAGGTGTACATGCACTGTTTTCTGCCCACTGGGGTCACCCCCGGGAGGGGTTGGTGTTGTGAGAGAACCTTAGCTGTCACCCACATGTGGGAGTGTTGGGTCAGCCCTGGGTATGTTCTGGGAACCGCTGTTCACACCCCATCGCACATTGTCATGAGCACTGCACTGGTCACATGGCCGGTGTGTGTGTCCATCTGCTCGACCCCAACGTTCCCTGCCTGTATGCATCCCATATCTCCTACTCATTGTGTATCCCCTGGTGTTGTTGCAGTCAGTCGCACACCCTCCAGCCACCCACACAATGTACACTTATCTGCTGTCTGTCTCTAATAGTACTGGTACATCTGATGGACGTTGTCTAGTTCTTGCACACACAGTGTATCCGTGTGTCTGTGTCTCACAGCACGTTTTCAGACGGCTGCCTAGTGTGTGAACTTACACAATCTTGATGATGCATATATTCATATGATACATGAAAGGTATTGTGGGTAATGTAGTTCATTTACCACAAACACAGCCGGAGACAATACCTTTGTTGTGAAACCAGTGGTAAAGCCAATAACCAACGTCTTTTATTGATGGGGTTTAATTCACCCAGCACAAGTATGCTTGGTAGCATATAAATGAGGTTACTTGCTTGCAGTATTTAAATTGATAACATAAAGTCACAAATCAACTCATGAAAACAACCTTCAACCTGTCAGGCAATTAGCTAATGTTTTCCTAGCAAAGAATACCAAATGAAAGGTCACAAATAATGAATAAACCTTGCTGCTTAGGTTAACCTCTGCTTATGTCCCACACAGATCCTGCAGTGATTCTCTCCTTGCTCACACACACAATTAGGTGCAGCTTTCATTAATATCAATTCCCCAGCTGAAAACCTTGAGCTGGCTGGCTGATACTGTGTGAGGCCATATCCTGCTTTAGGAACTGTTCGTAGTGCAATAAAGAACAAGGTTAGGTTTCTTTGTGATGGCTGATGTGTTTCCTCACAGAGAGCTAGCAATCGCACTTGGATAGAGAACACTCCATGTAATCAATAGTTTCATCTGCTGTGATTTCCCCTTCATCAATAAGCATAGGGTGACTATCATAAATTAGCACAGATGAGTCTTTCAGTAGGGAACTATCAAGAGAATGCTCATTGCCCTGCTGCCATTCACTATTAGAGATAGGGTCGGGATCAGTGTTCATACCTGAACCGCCCTTGCTGCCATGGTTCCTCTCTGTATAGCCTGGCCAGTATGTACTCCAGTTCTTATGTCCAGCCTTCCAATCTTTATCCCTGGACACTGGATCTCCTCTCACATACCTTCTGGCATAGGTCTTAAGGTCCCTTCCACGTGCAGTCTTCTCTCTCACCAGTAGCCACAGGTGATTCCTATCTCTGCCACTCCATTCCTCTGGGTGACCCCAGTCCAATGGTCTCTGCTGGCACTTGGAATACCTCCCAGTATAGGTACTGCCTTGGACTCTCCTAGATCTCTCAATGGCCTTTCTGCTCTTCCTTCCAGAGGGTTTCCTTCCTTCTCTATCCGTTTGGCTTGGCTTCTGCTTCTACAGGTGATGTTGGAACCTGTAGCCCTTGCTGTAGCTGGGCTGGAGCTTGTAGCTGGGCTGTAGCTTGTAGCTGGACTGGAGCTTGTAGGTCTTGCTGTAGCTGCTATCTGTAGAATAAGCTCTATTGTTATTCTGTCTTGATGTGTGCTCCTCCCTATCACAGCGCAGCTGTGCTGAATCAGGCCCTGCCCTTTGAGATGAGTGCCTAGGGATTACCTCATAGCTCTCTTGATTGAACACATGTATTCTCACTTCAGCCCCCCTCATGGCTGCTGGACACCTGGTGCATTCTGGGACTGGTAGTCTTTTATGTGTGAGCTATGTGTTATTACCTCTACCAGAACTGACAGGATTCTTGTTCAGAGTCACATCACCCTTTCTATAACTCCTACCTGAGCCATGATAGGCTTCCTTAGCAAAACGTACATGGTGTATGTCCTGTGTGTGGCCATGGACGACACCTTTGTATAATGTTTCTATACATCAAAATATGTATCTCAGTAGTACAGTTTGTACCATGCAAAGGGTATTTGTGTGATATGTTTTGCCTAGTTCTGCTTGACAATTGTACCCGCCACAGGTAACTCAATGACCACCATCTCTTCCCCACACAGGCATTCGTCAGGAACTTGCAGCTATACGGCACAATGGAGAAAGCCTCATACAGGAGGTGGTGCTTCTGCGCCAACACATCCAAGATATGCCTTTTGGGAGGATGTGTGTGGCCATGGAGTGCATCCAAGCTGCCCTGGAAAGGATGGCACCACCGCCCCTGCCGCCCACACCGCCACCACCACCACCACCCACACCCCCGCCACAGGCACAAGATGACCGTGTGGGGCCAGCTGCAGGGGAACGTATTTTGCAGCGTGCCAGACGTGAGAGGCAGCGCCGTCGCCAATAGTGCAATACCTATTACTGTAACATTGCATACATATAAAGTCTCCGTCCAATGTTTCTCTCCTTTTTATAGCATAGTTTGTGTGCACATGCATGCCCTGACCATGACCTGAGGGGTTCAGATCTGGCCCGGTATTGCCGGGGTGTCCATACTGTCTTGTATTACTGCACACATGGCATTGCCTGCCATTTCATAACTGCATACGATCTGTGCATTGGCCCTTGGCTGCAATACACCAATGTTCACATAGGCCCAATGGCACATTTTGGGCAGCTGCAGGGTTACAACAACACTATCGTGGCCATTCCACGGTCACACCCCCTGATACTGTGCACATTGGGTGAGGCTCTGTGGCCATTGGCCCTGTCATTGGCAGGGATGACATGCGTGTCCCGCCCCTCCATGGCACACATGTGTCAGAGGGACACATGGGTGTCATGCGTGTGTGCGATGCTGCTCTGCACCAGCAATTGTTGTGGGGACAGACACATCCCTGTGACATGACTGTTTAGGCGGGAGATATTAACAGCAACATGACCTGTGGTTACCCATGTCCCATTCCTATGCACACATGTTCATCACACAGCTACGCATGTGGTGCAGGTAACATTATGATGGCCATGGCCACGCTACATGTCCAACCAGGTGTATGGACCTTCCCATGCTTGCCTACATGTTGTGTGGTGAAGGTACACACGTGACCAGTGAGGCAGGTTCAAAACATGTTTATTATAAAACATATCACACAATGGCCAACATGCCCAACATAAACACACGCATGAGGTGGGGGCGGGGGAAACACAGCGCAGCAGAGGGCACATAGGGGCATCACAGGTGCCAGCCGTGGTACCTGTAATGCTGTTCGGCAGGTGGCCATCGGGATGCCAGATGCACCACATCACTGGCCACCTGCCGAACAGCCCCAGTCAGACACTGCAGGGCGTGGAACACGACACGGATGTCGTGTCGTACGTCATCCAGGGCCATGCACACATCGTGGATACACCTGCCAGCACACAGACACACATTGTCTGTGGTCTGTGTGCTGGCATGAGCATGAGGTGTACCAGTGGCCCTGGGTGACGCACGATCGTGATCACGTCCGTGCCGTGCAGACGCCTGCAATGCCGGACTGGTGCCCCGGTGGCCCTCTGCTGGGCTGTGTTCCCCCCCAACCAACTCCAACCCCTCCCCGCTCCTTCCATACCCACCCCCCACCCTCCCTGCCCACACAATCACCCCAACTCCCCCCTCCCTGCCTGCACCCCTGCCCCCGTTGCCCCTCTCTCCTGCACCCCCCTCTGTCCCATCCCCATGCTGCCCCTGGTTAGGGGTGTGCCTGCTGCCATCTGCCTCGTCCTCTCCCACATCACTGGAGGAAACCACCACCACATCTGCCCTCTCTGGTCCTGAATGTGGCTGCTCCATCCCTCCAGGCTGGTCGTCCTCCTCCTCCACCTCCTCCTCCTCCTCCTCGGTTGTGTGCCGGGTGGTGGGCCTCCGGAGACTGTGGGCAGAGGTGTGTGGCGAGGCGTCGCTGGCATCACTGTCTGTGAAGGATGACATACATCAGGTGATGTCCATGTGTGTCACATACCAAATATGCAGATACAGGTGGGAGACAGGCTGGTGGCCCTATGGCACACCTGAACCTGTGAGTTGCCCATTCCAATACTCACCATCGTGGTGGTGCTGGCGCTCCCTGCAGGCACGTGTAAGGAACTCCGGGTGGAATTTGCGAAGTTCGCGCCCCTTCTTCCTCAGGTCCTCCACCTGTGGATATGCAAAAGTTGTCAGGTGTCAACACATACCACCTGTCACTGGGGCTATGGGTGAACATACGTTGACTTGTCTGGCCCACACCATGCTTCTCCCCCACCCCTGCTGTTTGGGGCATATAGAGCATAGTAACCGACCTCCAGCAGTCAGTCCCTCCCACATGTGCAAATAGGTTAGCACATAGGTGTCACTGCCGTATGACATGAGCATAGCTTACATCCACCTGCACTGTCATGTAGGGCATCACACATCAGCATCACAAAGTGACTGCATGCTGCTCCTCACCCATATCCCCACAACAACCTGTCAGAACGGTGGACTGGTGGGGGTGACTGTGAGAGACAGGGGTGTAGACGAGTGGCCATAGGTGGGACGTCACAGAGACAGAGGGGATGAGGGGGGGAGATCACCTAGGGCACATGGTGTGCATTGTAGGTCACATCCCTGCTGTGCAATGACAGCAGCTGTCAAAGGTGTGTGTTTGATGTATCCTGGAAGGGGCAGGACATGGTGAACGCTGGAGGTGACCAACTCTGAGCGTTTGCCACTGTATGATTCCCATAGTGTGTATCCCCTGTGGGGCAGCTCACCTACACAGTTGGCTTCTGTGTCCCCCTCTATGGGTGTTGCCTCATGGACAGCCATGTGTGTACCTGGTCTTTCACAGCAGCACCATAACACATCGCATCCCTATGTGTCTGTGCCCTCATGTAGTGTTGCTTAGGCGCATATTGGGGATGTGTCATACACAACCCGCCTGCTGCGATGCCCCTACTTGTACCCCTTGTAAGCTAGTGTGCCCAGCTCCCACACGGCATGCAGGGGTAATAGTATGAGATTTGTCCTCACATTGTGTTGTGAAGGGTGGGTGTGTTTGGGTGTTTTGCATGGGCCACCTCCCATGGTTGACAGTGTCCAGTCCTCCTATGGTGTGTAGCAACACACATGCATGGGGGTACATGGTGATCATGAGCTGTCCCATATCTCTGTCAGTGGTTTGCAGGGCGGTGGGGATGTACCTGACCAGGTGGTGGGATGTCCTCTATTTGGTATTGCGACTGTACAAGCTACGCCTGGTTGTTTCCCAGATATGTTGGCGTGTGGAACATGTACATTTCTGTCATGTAGAGCTGGGTGTGGTCCATGATGGCCATATGACCGATGGGCTACATTAGACATGCACAGTGTGTAGTCATTGTTGTCCTTGCATTTGCTGTGTAGTACTGTTTGACCACCCTGCACAGGCCAGACGTGTCAGCATCCACCTCATAGATCCTTGCTGTCACATTGTCCATGACAGTTAGACACACATACAGTGGGTGTATCAGACATTATCGTGTGACAGACATGTCACTTTTGGAGGCATATGCCACAATGTCAAGGGCAGGGACTCACCCCATGTGTCCACACCAGCCCAATGATAACCTTTTGCCATCATTTGCCCTCGCTACAACCATGACTGTCAGGCACGAACCATACCTTCCCCATGTCATATGGGAGGGCCACATCTAGGTGCTCTACATGTTCATGAGACGCCATTCCAATACATCCCCTGCAACCTTGTTTGGGACAGTATCCTGTGTGAGGGCAGGGATCCATGGCACACACAGCAGCCACACAAGCACTGTTCATACACCAGTAACAGAGTGTCTGACAACATGTCATCTGTGACATTGTGTTGTGAACATAACCGACTACACCACAATGGGGTGCACAGGGGGCTTTCCATTTTGCACCACTGCTAACGTCTAACGCTGCCTAGTTATTATCACAAAATGTGCCATGTGGGTAGGGTTGGGGGGGGATATCCCCTCCTGTTCAGGGTGTTATCCTGTATGTCTTGATGTCCAGCCAGGGTGGGACCCTCCCCTGGCGTATGTGGCTATGGATGGATATCAGCCTCATGTCCCCTGTGTTGCATCTCATTTTCGACTGCAACTGAGTGGAACATGTCCACAGGCCAGGCCAGCCCCCAGTGGGTCTGAACTTAGGGTGTGACTATTTTCCGTTTTGGACATGCTGGCACCCCCTTGCAATTCACATTACTGGACTCTGAGCCGTCCCATTCTCTAGGCACCTAGGGGGATTGAACATATGTTGTCCCTGTGGTTTTTGGGAGCATGCAGTGTTGGAACACAGGCGCGTAGTGTCTGCGTTTACATGGTACCAATGTGTCCCACACAATAGACATCTGCATTGAGGGTCCATATGCCCATGCTGTGCGCCAAAACATTGTGTGTGCCAATGACACAATATGTGTGTCCTGGGGGGTTGTCTGGTACCCTGGTGTACTAGGGATGGCTGCAGGCCCGTGTCTTTGCCACATCAATCTGTGTGCTAGTGACACCTGCTATGCCTTTGCAGTTGTCATGGACACATCCCATGCCCCAATGCTAAACACGTGGTGTTATGACGCATGTGCCGACTCCCCACTGGTATAGTGGTTATTGACTCCCTTTGTTGGGCCTGGTGGTAACACCAGAGCTGTTGTCACCGACTGCATTTGTCAGTGCCACTGCCAGGGCATCCCTATGTTGTGGGGTTTATGTCCCTCTGGGAACATGCCACATTATGTTGGTCTAGATGTGATCCACACGACACATGGTGAAACACTGGGGAAATGGCTACCAACACAGCCACATTGTGGGGGGTGGGGGGTGTTTGCGCATGGCTGGACGGCTCGGCCAAACCACACCCCTGGATGCCATCCCACTGGTCAATCATGGTGACAGGTCACATGTGGGGCCTTGGCAGTCAGCACACTAGGCATGGCTGACAGTGACCAATGAGTGTTTGGCACTCCTGGAGCATGTCCTCCCGCACATGGTGTGTTCTCCATGCTAATGGCATGGTTTGGGCCTATGCATACATAGAAGAGCAACGTACTTGGGTCATTCTCAGTGTTCCCCTGGTGTTGTATTTGAATCATGTCAACACAGCTACTAGTGCTGGGATATCAGATACACCAGTGTCACAGTTAGTGGGGACCTCAGCAGAGACACACACAGGGGTTGCTTTCCCATACAGGTGTATTGCACTTAGACGGACACAGAGATGACATTTTTCCGTGACATTATGCACTGGGGAGCAGCAATTGGGCTTTTCAACAGGGCAGACCACATGAGCTGTGGGGTACTCCCATAGGCTTTTATGGTGGATGGGGGGGAGCAGTCGCATGCTGTCTTGCACACTGCATCACAGACAGATATGGGTCAGTGCCCTCATGCCTATTCCAGGTGAATATCTGTCCCCAGTGCCACATACATGCCTCAATGTGGGTGTGGACATGTGTGCAGCGACACCTATGAGCAATGTCCATGTCTCCCTAAATGCATGGGGACGTCTCCCTTTGGCACCCTTGACAGACATGGCATTGGCATGGCACATTTGTTTGGCCAATGTGGATGTCCATGGGGAGGCCTTTAGCCCAGTAGGTATTACATTAGATACATGTGGGGTCACATTAACTGTACATGTCATGCAATCCAAACGCAATGGCACCCAGATGTAACGGTAAACATGTTTGTGTTCACATACATGTGACATTGAGTGGTTTGCCCTAAGCACCGTGGCAGGGGGCAGGTCCATGACACATGGATATCTAGATGGCCATGGATGTAATTACCTGACCCAACACATGAGTTGTGTGTCCTGTATGTCATAGGGCTACTGATAGCTACATCAGACGTACCTTGACGACTGTGAGACACAGCATACTGGCGATGGTGGACATGCATCTGTCACCTTCCAGCTTCTCGGGTGTTTTTATGTTCCTCTGACCTGTGTCCCTGAGGGTTCTATGAGATGTGCCTGCACACACTACGGACAATGACACATTACACGGATATGTGCTGTTTCGGCCCCTGTACATTTGTGGATGATAGGCTGTAGTGTGCAACCTGGATGTGTGTCTGGAACCCCCCAGAGGCAGCTGTGAGGTACATGTAGACAAAGGGTCATTGTGCCTGTAGGCTTTTGTGGAGGTAAACCTCAATTCTGCATACATAGCTGTGCACATGTCCCTCTCGCAAGGGTTTGGGCTTCCATCTCGAGGCTACTGTGTGATAGCTTTTGTGAACGCACAACCATATCAGCATCTACCATAACATGTCCATACATGTACAGTGCGTGTGTTGGACTATGTGCCACATAGGGCAAGTGTGAGTTGCAACCAGACCACTATACCCTAGGTGACATATGGGACTGAGATAACCTCCGTTACAATAAGCTATTAGCCACCACGGTATTGGGTGTCTTACGGCATATCATCAGCAAGATACAGCATTGCAACATGGTGACACCCTGGACGCCAGATGCATGTATCAGGCCTGCATGAGGTACAGATAATTGACTGAACACCAACCTCACACTGCACCATATCACCAGGGTGACTGTGGCATACTGTGATGGGCTGGACAGACAACTGGGGATTGGTGGATGTGTTAGCCTACACTGTCACATGCATACCTATCTCCATGGTGGCAGACAACCCACTTGGATGGACTCTCTGACCTCCTGGAGGTGAGGGGGGGGGGGCCAAACTACATTAGGACACACAACCATAGCTCCAGGGTGATAGTGGACCCACTTTGATGGGCTCTCTGCACTCCTGGAGTTAGGGAGGAGGGTTCAAACTACATTAGGACACAGATCCATAGCTCCAGGGTGATAGAGAGCCCACTTGGATGGCCTCTCTGCACTCCTGGAGTTAGGGAGGAGGGTTCAAACTACATTAGGACACAGATCCATAGCTCCAGGGTGATAGAGAGCCCACTTGGATGGCCTCTCTGCACTCCTGGAGTTAGGGAGGAGGGTTCAAACTACATTAGGACACACAACCATAGGCCCAGGGTGATAGGGGACCCACTTGGATGGCCTCTCTGCACTCCTGGAGTTAGGGAGGAGGGTTCAAACTACATTAGGACACAGATCCATAGCTCCAGGGTGATAGAGAGCCCACTTGGATGGCCTCTCTGCACTCCTGGAGTTAGGGAGGAGGGTTCAAACTACATTAGGACACAGATCCATAGCTCCAGGGTGATAGAGAGCCCACTTGGATGGCCTCTCTGCACTCCTGGAGTTAGGGAGGAGGGTTCAAACTACATTAGGACACACGTCCGTAGGTAAAGGGTAGTATTGATACCACTTGGATGGCCTCTCTGCACTCCTGGAGTTAGGGAGGAGGGTTCAAACTACATTAGGACACACAACCATAGGCCCAGGGTGATAGGGGACCCACTTGGATGGCCTCTCTGCACTCCTGGAGTTAGGGAGGAGGGTTCAAACTACATTAGGACACAGATCCATAGCTCCAGGGTGATAAAGAGCCCACTTGGATGGCCTCTCTGCACTCCTGGAGTTAGGGAGGAGGGTTCAAACTACATTAGGACACAGATCCATAGCTCCAGGGTGATAGGGGACCCACTTGGATGGCCTCTCTGCACTCCTGGAGTTAGGGAGGAGGGTTCAAACTACATTAGGACACAGATCCATAGCTCCAGGGTGATAGGGAGCCCACTTGGATGGCCTCTCTGCACTCCTGGAGTTAGGGAGGAGGGGTTCCAAACTACATTAGGACACAGATCCATAGCTCCAGGGTGATAGAGAGCCCACTTGGATGGCCTCTCTGCACTCCTGGAGTTAGGGAGG
The DNA here is from genome assembly GCA_033557465.1 of Ichthyophis bannanicus. Taxonomy (NCBI): domain Eukaryota; kingdom Metazoa; phylum Chordata; class Amphibia; order Gymnophiona; family Ichthyophiidae; genus Ichthyophis; species Ichthyophis bannanicus. The sequence goes on along the minus strand of CM066031.1, from coordinate 213,731,245 downwards.
AGGGTTCAAACTACATTAGGACACACAGATCCATAGCTCCAGGGTGATAAAGAGCCCACTTGGATGGCCTCTCTGCACTCCTGGAGTTAGGGAGGAGGGTTCAAACTACATTAGGACACAGATCCATAGCTCCAGGGTGATAGAGAGCCCACTTGGATGGCCTCTCTGCACTCCTGGAGTTAGGGAGGAGGGTTCAAACTACATTAGGACACAGATCCATAGCTCCAGGGTGATAGAGAGCCCACTTGGATGGCCTCTCTGCACTCCTGGAGTTAGGGAGGAGGGTTCAAACTACATTAGGACACAGATCCATAGCTCCAGGGTGATAGGGAGCCCACTTGGATGGCCTCTCTGCACTCCTGGAGTTAGGGAGGAGGGTTCAAACTACATTAGGACACAGATCCATAGCTCCAGGGTGATAGAGAGCCCACTTGGATGGCCTCTCTGCACTCCTGGAGTTAGGGAGGAGGGTTCAAACTACATTAGGACACAGATCCATAGCTCCAGGGTGATAGAGAGCCCACTTGGATGGCCTCTCTGCACTCCTGGAGTTAGGGAGGAGGGTTCAAACTACATTAGGACACAGATCCATAGCTCAAGGGTGATAGAGAGCCCACTTGGATGGCCTCTCTGCACTCCTGGAGTTAGGGAGGAGGGTTCAAACTACATTAGGACACACAACCATAGGCCCAGGGTGATAGGGAGCCCACTTGGATGGCCTCTCTGCACTCCTGGAGTTAGGGAGGAGGGTTCAAACTACATTAGGACACAGATCCATAGCTCCAGGGTGATAAAGAGCCCACTTGGATGGCCTCTCTGCACTCCTGGAGTTAGGGAGGAGGGTTCAAACTACATTAGGACACACAACCATAGGCCCAGGGTGATAGGGGACCCACTTGGATGGCCTCTCTGCACTCCTGGAGTTAGGGAGGAGGGTTCAAACTACATTAGGACACAGATCCATAGCTCCAGGGTGATAGAGAGCCCACTTGGATGGCCTCTCTGCACTCCTGGAGTTAGGGAGGAGGGTTCAAACTACATTAGGACACAGATCCATAGCTCCAGGGTGATAGAGAGCCCACTTGGATGGCCTCTCTGCACTCCTGGAGTTAGGGAGGAGGGTTCAAACTACATTAGGACACAGATCCATAGCTCCAGGGTGATAGAGAGCCCACTTGGATGGCCTCTCTGCACTCCTGGAGTTAGGGAGGAGGGTTCAAACTACATTAGGACACACAACCATAGGCCCAGGGTGATAGGGGACCCACTTGGATGGCCTCTCTGACCTCCTGGAGATATGGGTTATGTTTCATAGTACATGAGGACGCAGATCCATATCTCCAGGTTGCCAGGGCACACTTTGAGTGGCTCTCTGTAGCCCTGAGGGGAGGGGAATGTATTATACCACATTTGTAAACAAACCCTGGCCACCTGTGTGCGTCAGGGCCTTTGTGCTGAAGGTTCCACGACCCCTGATGGTTGCCCCTATGTGTTACCCTCCAGATGCAGATACCTCCATCAGCACATGGTGATTCTAGACACTCCTTAGGCTGATGGTTGGCCTAGCTGTGTTACAGTGGTCTGTAGTACATCAATGCCAGCAGCTGTCATGAGGCCATGGGGTCATCATGCCCTCTGTGGGCACATGGATCTGAAAATGGCTACATGGGCAAACACTCAGATGTGGTACACAATGCATCTGGCATGTGGTTTCCCTACTACACGTAATTTATCTAGCCTACTTACACACAACAGCATGGACAGCTGACATTAACCCTGTCTGTGTATATGGTTTTGTGACCTGTGGCCATTCACTTACCTCACGTGGGTGGTCTGCCTCACGGTTAAAGCGCCTGGTCACCCTCTCCCAGGCCCTCAGCACCTTCCCCATGTTTATCCTCCTGGAGGGCCCTGGGAAAAGGATTTTTTTGTTTCGGGCCAATAAGGGAGGCCAGGAGGCACAGCTCCCTGTAGCTGAAGGCGGGCTTCCTGCTCCTTGACGCCATTTTGTTTGTGGGCGTGTAGACGCGCGAACGCTAACGACGCCACTTCCGCATTTGCGCGTATCGGAGCAAGCACGTGCGCGCCGCATGGCTGCGGCCCTCATAACTGCTTGCCCATGCGTTCCGCATTGCTGCGCTCCTGAAAAGTGCAAATATTAGCGGCACGCATCATTCATACACATGTTTTACATTTATTAATACAAATAGGTTTCATGTTGTTTGCATGCTCACATAGCTACAAGGTATCTCTCATCTCCCTATAACATAATTTAATGATTCTGAATATTACTTGTTCACACAATGTGGTCTTGAACCTCTGGACACATATGCACTGATTCCAAGGCCATTGTCAGATGAGGTGTGCTATGTGTGTCACATAGCAGATAGTGCTCTGCCACTGATAGCAATGGGTGCAAACAAACCATCAGCGTCAGGGGTCAAGCAACCTGGTGATATGGCATGATGTGTGTTAGTTGGCTCTGTTCTGTGTTGACTCACCATGTACAGACATCAATGATTTGGTGGTTGCCATAGGTGTTTTGCGGGGGTTCATATGTGTGCATTACACAGGAAAAATAGGTTGCGTGTTAGACATTAGGGGGCAATGTGGACAGCATGTCACCACAATCCACATTACAATTTGGTAGATCTGCTGGCATACAGTCCTGGGGGCTGAGATATAGCGCAATGGTGGATACATTGGCTGCTTAACGAGGCATCATGGCTTACATCTTCCTTTTGCGCTCTGGAGTGCCTGTCTCAGGCAGCTCACATTATCATACGTTGTAACACCATTGGCCATGGTGCTTTCCATCTACATCTATGCTGTGCACAGCATATATTTTCATACTTTGCAACATTATTACTTGCCCCAGAGCCCTTTCTACATTACAGAGGTGCTGCTGGTGGCAAGACACTCACACTGCTGCAGACATCATATGTCATACACCATTCTCACTGATGGAGCACCACAACCCTGGTAACAACAACACACTGTCTGCATGATTGCCTCTTTGGCCAGCCAGGCATCTGTTCTTATCAATCTAGCTGTGGCCCACACCTAACCTTGATGCATGGGGAGCCAGAGGTTGCATACGTCCATATACAGTGAGGTTATTGGTGGGTGCAGCCAATGACATGTCCATGACTGTGGAGTACTGGTGGTTGTTGTGAGATCCTCACAGTGCTGTCAGCAGCAGGTACCCCACAGACCACCTTATAGGGTCTACCTGGGTTAATGCACTGTGATGGTGTTTAAGTTGCCAGTACTTGAGGACATTACCCACGTTCCACACCTGAGAGCCCCCATGGACCTTGTAAAAACAAATGTACCTAATGTGACACTGCCTTGTTCAATGTATGTTTATTTTCAGAACGTTTCCCCACACTACTGCTGACTGGTGGAGTCTATGGGCCAAAGTCAGGATATATAAAATACTTTCCTTGTAGAACCACATTTAGAATTTGAACTAACAACCTTTTGCTCCTGAGGCATTGCAGTCACCACTGGACTACAGCTCTGGGGCTGTGATGAGACTATCTGGCTGTCTGCAATATGACCTAGGCAGACTTTGTGCTGCAGTTAACAGGGTAACGTCAGTCCACTCACCCCCATGATGCACTGCACATGCAAAGCAGCAGTCTACTAATGGTCCAACGATAGGGTGTGCAACCACACAGCACCTGGACATAGTTTTGTGCACAGACCTTCTGTGTTGCAGGTACAGAGTGGGTACAGAACCTCACAGTGTGTGTGGCTTTTAATCACCCTGAGTGTGAGGTGAGACACACAGCACCTGTCCTGGCTGAGAGGGCCAAGAACATCAGATCAGCTTGTCAGACGATGTCTGATAGGTTGACGCATACAGTCCTCCTTCAGGCATCTGTATCTCCCTGACCCATCTGGGCCTTGTGGGCTACAATGCTCACCCAAGGGTGCATCTCCTTTGTGAGAGCCCTGCCCTTCATAATATATGTGAAGGGGTAAGGGAGATTTCTGGCCACATTGGCTATATGTGTCTGACCACCTGCACTTTCCTGTCAAACACACTTTGCACAATATTACAATATGCACATTCTGTAGCCCAACTACGGTGCTAGCAGTTGCCAGCAACCTCATTCCGCCTGTCGTACCCAGAACCTACAGGTCACTCTCTGCAATTTTGAACATATCCATATGTCTAGATCAGGCAGACAAACAGCTGAGCCAGAGCCACCCAGCTCAACCAACACCATCTGACATTTTGCAGCAGAGGCCACAGTGTGTGGCCAGCTACTGACCCTGCAAGGTGTTCCAGCCAAACACATGGTAACTGCTTTCAGGCCGCTTGACGGTCCATACTGCATGCTACCAGGGACACTCTGTGCACCCATTACTGGGATGTTTGCACAACCCCCATGCAGTTGACTCAGTGATTGGGCCCCCTATATATACACACGACCCATAAAAATCACAGAGGAGAACTACTGTATGGCAATATTTGTAACCTAGCCATGGCGTGGTCACTGATCATTCGTGGTGAGGGTTGCCTCCTCACCGTACATGCTATGGGCACCATGTTTGTGGAGGTGATAGCAAGGCACAACATGGTCCTAGGCATGCACATTTGCCCTGTGTAGCTGCATCCTGCTCCTGCCACCCTGTGTGTTCTATACCCAGAGTACTTTGCTCCTCATTATGCACATTTGCAGACCAATACTGGCAACGGTGCTATCATTGTGGGCTGTGGGAGGTGTTGGCAGCCAGCACACACTGGATCAACAGACACACACTCCCTACACCTAGGACAGCAGTGAGACGATGTACGGTTATTTAGGAGCAGAGACCAACGCAACAGTAATGGGCACACTGGGGGTATGGCAACGTTGGGGTACATTTGTTGTGATATGTTCCAGGCTGACAATCTCTGGAGGGCACCTGACCTGACACACATTGTACATACATCTGAGACGTTGGTATGTTACAGCTCGATGATCTGCTTGTGCTTCGCATAGACATTTCTAACAGTCACTGCTCATACCAGGCTTCTGATATGCGTGTGAGGTATCGCCATGTGTAGTGTGTGATTGGTAATGTCTGCACATGCTAGTTATTGGAGGGGCACACAGGGCCCGACATCCTGCCACTGCATTGGTCATCAGATATTGGGGCCTGCAGGTGCAGCTGTTTCTGGCCCTGTTGCCCACTGCTGTAGGCCATATTTTCAGAAAACACCAGGCAATATGGCACACACACTGGTCAGGTTTTCATGATGTCCGTGATGAATATGCCTCTCAGACAGATGCATACCATGGTGGTGTTCAATTAACTTGCAGCACACGCATCTTTATTGGATACATCAGCGAACATGGGTGTTCTTTGTGCCTGCATGGCTGCATTTGGGGGACTGTACTGTGGGCGAGGCATATGTTTATGTGGTGTGTGCTGTTTATTGTAAAATAAGTTGTCTTTTCCAACGCTTCTGTCATCAGCAGGGGAATTGCAGTCTTTAATAGCAGGTTTTGTGCATGTGAAAGAAAATGGGGGGTGGGATGGCAGGTGCCCCAGCTGAGATTTGAACCTAGGGCCTTCTGCTCTTGGGGCACTTGCTATGTGTACTGCACCACCGTCTTAGCACAGCAACAGCTCATTCCCGGGGGAGTCCATGGCTGTTTGTCACACAGTGCCTGTCTGGTGGATTGGACTGCAGCCACATGAGGGTAGCTAGGCCAGCATCTGCTGTGGTGCAGCAGCCACTGCCCCCTCTGCCAGCAGTAGGCGTACACCACCATGATAAAGAGGCGTTATATTGGGGACAGCATCACAGCTAACTGACATGTGGCCCTCCGGTACTGCATTGTATGTACTCTGCTGTAGGTGTTGGACATTTCTGAGGGCTATGAGCTACTTATGGTAAAATAACAATCCTCAGAAAAAACTTTTCTTCTCTGCAGGTGTGGGTTTTATTCCCAATAACGGTTTACTGGTGGATAAAATATGTGCACTGTGTTGCCGATGGCCCCAGCTGGGAGTTGAACTTATTATCTTTGTCTCCACAACACACTGGCTGTGTCCCCTGCACCACCATGCGGACACTGAGTCAATGTAGACCCTGCAAATAGCATGTCTGTTTGTCCTAGCGGCCCTTTCTGTTATGGGCCAGTGCACCCACGTGTCAGGGTCTCTGGCTCCATCTTCTCTGGCCACCTGCCACTGACCCCACTGATACCAGTACACCTCGGCTAACATGCTGCAGGCCCTGTTAGTGCTGGTGCCACTCAGTTGTTGAACATCCACTGTGCATGTATGCAACTACCTATGCTGTGCATTATGGGTTTGGGGTGACTACCTAGGGGAAAAAATCCATTGGTGTGGGGACACATGCTCTCTCCTTCAGCAATGTTGACTCATGCACATGTTATGCTGCATGAGCCAGAAACCCTTCCAACATGCCTATCTTTTAGCCCTGCCTTTCTTGTGAGTGTATGTTGATGTTTCACATTGCTGTGACCATTACCAAGGTTGGTCGTCTTGTGTGGTACAATCAAGTGGTTTAACAGCCCTATGCGACACAACAGTCCTGGGAACAGTACAGGCATGGATATGTTACACATAGCTGGTGGGGGTCACCCACCCAGGATGTACACACTGTCAGACAACAGACCTGCTGCACACATGACCCACATCTGCATGATTGTCATGTGGTGCTCAATGGGCAAAATGTGCTGAACATATACATCCATATTTCACTGTGTTCAATGATGACATTAGATAGCTGTGTACCATGTCCCCAGGTGTGGGGTGGCATTGGTGACATCTGCAACTGCTACTATTGGCGGTTACAGGCAGGGCCCAATGTCCTGCCTTTCCAGGATGCATTGTCCAATGCAGCCTGTGGGCGTGGGTGTGTCAGGGCCTGTTGGCTGGTGCTTTTCATCAGGCATTCCCACATCATCTCATGGTGTGGCTGACACTGTTGTAGTTTTATGCTGTCCCTCCTGGATATGCATGTGCTACATCTGCATGACATGAGGGTGGTACATAGATATGCAGCACAGTCATTTGTATTAGAGGCAGCATGGAACCTGACTGTTGTGTGGTCGTCCAAAACTGTATTTGGGATACTCTGCTCTAGGTGATCGCCCTGTTCATGGTGTGTGTGGTTGGGATGGTAAATGTTGGGGGTTTTACTGAGGCCACTGTCCTCTGCCTTAAAGGTTTTGCTTACTACCATGGTTTATTTGTGAGTAAAATATGTGCTCATGATTGGCAATATCCCCAGCCGAACTTTGAACCTGTGACCTTCTGTTGTTTCATACACTTTCTGTGTACACTGCACCACTGTGTATCTACAGCTTGGCAGAGTTCCCTGGGACGTCCATGACTGTACATCCAACAGGGGCTGTCTGTCACTAGTGGACGGTGACAGCCTGCACCTCGCTAGTCAAATGTATGCTGTGGCTGGCAGCCACTTCCCTCTCCACCATCTGTACAGTCCCACCAACATGCTAGCATGTCCTTATCTTAGCATAAGCATATGTCCTAATTGAGTGGAGCCACTCCAGGACTGCATTTGGGCAACTCGGATGTGGCTGATGCCCATTGTTCTGATGTGTGTGCGGTGTGGAGTATAAGAAGGATGTTTGCAACATGCTAATGTTCTCTGCAAAACAAGGGGTGTCTTCCATATCTCTGATTAGTGGTGGAGAACATATTGCCATGAGCCCCAGATGGGATTTGAACCTGTGACCCTATGGTCTTACAGGTACTGGCTCTGTCCACTGCACTACACTGTTGCCACAGAGATGGTGCAGTACCTGGGGATAATAAAACTAGCAGGATGGGGTCACACACCCTGCTCTGCACAATTTTACTATGGGCTCCTTCACCCTGTCCGGTGACAAACGTGCAAATCATACCCAGACATGACCACGGAAAGGGGCGATAAGATATAACCAACATGGCCTACAGAGATTTTCATGAACAAACATGGGGGACACTCCCAGGACAGCTACAAAAGAGGGGTTGTTTTTTTTTTGGTTGAGTCTCCCCTCCATACACCTTTCCATGGTTCATTCATTTTTTTGTAAACTTTCCTGGGTGTGTTTCTTATTTGTGCCCATTGCTAGCACTGTTCCCCCGCAGACTTTTAATTTTTTAGATGTTGTTTGTGGTCATTTTCGCTTTTATTTGCACTTTTGTTCTGTGCACATGTATCACACTGCTGACGTTTTGCAGGTTTCCCCGGTTTTGCTGTACATTGATGACGGAAATGGTTTCTCTTCCCTTTAAATGCTTTCTACCGCGAGTGTTTCACTCGCGGTAGTTTTTACATGGAAATTCTGGCCCGGTACTGTGCGGGGAGCCTCTCCCCTCCCACTCTCCACCCATTGACCCCGTCCCTCCGCCTCTCCGGGGCCTTCCTCCGCCCTTCTTTAGCCGTTCCACGCCTCTATCGTACATTTGCGGGCCCGCACTTGTACGGGGCCCGTTAGTGTGCCGCGTACCTGTGCGGGGGTGACACGCACGTGTGCGGGGCGTTTAAACGCGTTTATGTGCGTTTCAATGCTGCGTTGCCGTGCGCTATTTTGCGGCGCGCAAATTAGCGGTTTTTAGTAAACATGCCCCTTAGTGCCAGGCTTGAGGGTCTCAGTTTAAAACATCGCAGCAATCCTCTGAATTCTCTGACAAAGTTTTTTAACAAAACTTAGGCTGCTGTTTACATCAATGACCCATAATCAACGCCTTCCTCCTTTGTTTCACAATCAAAAATCTATTTCACTCCTTTTTTTTATTATTTTCATTCACATTTTCTTCTGTTTTCTTTTCTTTCTTTTCTTGTTTCTTATATTAAAAAACTTTAGTAAGCAATGTTGCTTTCTTTATTTTCGCTCTACAGCGAGCTAAAAGGATCAGTAGTGATTTGATTCTACTGGTGTTTCACTCAACTTTAATATCGTTCACTTCAAACTTGTAAACTGGTAAACTTTCAACCAAAACGTAGAATCACGCTGGGGATACTCGCTAGAATATTTTTCTCAATCATAGTCCATTAGCGACTAAACAGAATCTGTACTTATCTTTAGATGTCTCAAACGTTCACTTCTTCTTGAGCACTTTTTCTGGCGATTGTTTTTATAGACTCTGCTACCTCATATGGATCATATCGGAATGCAGAAATGCTGGAAGTATCACTCAGCTTCTCATAAATCCCAATCCCGACGCCGTTAATCTAGGGCGCCCAAGCGTTTCGTCACAACAAGTTCTTCAGGGGAATGTTAATCTCCCGTACTGACCTTGATGTCTATGCTCTTCAATCAACTGCGGGGACATTTTTCTCTCGTCCCGGCGCGACGTTCTCAGTAACAGATGCCCAAGTTATAATGCCCTGTTCAATGTAATTTCAGTTTGTTCAATGTAAACCGCACTGATGCAGAATAGCGCGGTATATAAGAGAATATAAATAAAATAAATAAAATTAATTAATTAATAAATTCAAAATAAAGAGATATTTTTCTACCTTTTGTGCATTTTTTTTCAGCTGCAATTGCTCCCGTCACTTTCTTCTGGTTTCTTTGTGTCTTCCGCTAACTCTCCATCGTCTGCTGTCCATTTGTCTTTTCTTCTCTCTTCTAGTTTTTTTCCATTCTCTCTCTACATCTGCTTTAACATACTAATCTTTCTCCTTTTGCTCTTTCCTCATTCCTATTTCATCTACTCAAATTTTACTCCTCCATTCTCAATCCCCACTTACTCTCCCAATATCCGGCCAATTGTAGATTTGTCTTCCCTCCCACACAAAATATTTTTTCCCTCTCCATTTCACTCTCCCAGCTCCATCCCATTCTAATCCTCCCCCAACATCAGCTCCATTCTAGTTCCAGTCCCACCCAGCATCCGCTCCCTTCTAGTCCCCGCATCAGCCCATTTCCAGTCCTAGCCCCCCCATAAGCCCATTTCCAGTCCTATCCTAGACCCACCATCAGCCTATTTCCAGTCCTAGCTCCCCCATCTATTTCCAGTCCCATCCGAGTCCCTCCATCAGCTCATTTCCAATCCCAGCCCCCCATCAGTCCATGTCAAATCCTAGCTCCCCTCCACTCAGCCCATTTCCAATCCAAGCCCCCCATGAGCCTACTTCCAGTTCTAGCCCCTTCATGAGTCCATTTCAATCCAAACCCCCACCACAGCCCAGTTCCAAGCTTAGCACCCACCCCCCAACAGCCAATTTCCAGTCCTATTCTAGCCCCTCCATCAGCCCATTTCCTGTCCTAGCCCCCCCTCACTCACCCATTTCCAGTCCTAGCTCCCTCCCCCTTACAACCCATTTCCATTCCAAGCCCCCGTCCCCATCAGCTATTTGCAGTTCAAGCCCTCCTTCCACTCAGCCCATTTCCAGTCCTAGCAAACCCCCCAGCCCATTAACAGTCTTAGCCCCCCCAGCCCATTACCAGTCCTAACCCCCATCAGCCCATTTCCAGTCCTAGCCCCCCATAGCCCATTACTAGTCCTAACCCCCCCCCCATCAGCCCATTACGTCCTAACCCCCCATCACCCTATTTCCAGGCCTAGCCCCCCCATCAGCCTATTTCCAGTCTTAGCCCCCCATAGCCCATTACCAGTCCTAATCCCCCATCAGCCCATTACCAGTCCTAACCCTCCCATAGCCCATTACCAGTCCTAACCCCATCAGCCCATTTCCAGTCTTAGCTCCCCCCATAACCCATTACCATTACTAAACCTCCCCATCAGCACACTTCCATTTTTTTCAGCCCCCCCTGGCCCATTTCTAGTCCTAACCCTCCCCCATCAGCCCACTTCCAGTCTTAGCCCCCCCCCCATAACCCATTACCAGTCCTAAACCTCCCCATCAGCCCATTACATCCTAACCCCCCCATCACCCTATTTCCAGTCCTAGTCCCCCCATCAGCCTATTTCCAGTCTTAGCCCCCATAGCCCATACCAGTCCTAATCCCCCATTAGCCCATTACCAGTCCTAACCCCTCCCATAGCCAATTACCAGTCCTAACCCCCATCAGCCCATTTCCAGTCTTAGCCCCCCCCCATAACCCATTACCAGTCCTAAACCTCCTCATCAGCCCACTTCCAGTCTTAGCACCCCCCCATGGCCCATTACTAGTCCTAACCCTCCCTCATCAGCCCACTTCCAGTCTTAGCCCCCCGCCCCCATAACCCATTACCAGTCCTAAACCTCCCCATAAGCCCATTTCCAGTCTTAGCCCCCCCATAGCCAATTACCAGTCCTAACCCCCCATCAGCCCATTTCCAGTCAGCCCCCCCATAGCCCATTACCAGTCCTAACCCCCCCATCAGCCCACTTCCAGTCTTAGCCCCCCGCCCCCATAACCCATTACCAGTCCTAAACCTCCCCATCAGCCCATTTCCAGTCTTAGCCCCCCCATAGCCAATTACCAGTCCTAACCCCCCATCAGCCCATTTCCAGTCAGCCCCCCCATAGCCCATTACCAGTCCTAACCCCCCCCATCAGCCCACTTCCAGTCTTAGCACCCCCCCCCATGGCCCATTACTAGTCCTAACCCTCCCCTATCAGCCCACTTCTAGTCTTAGCCCCCCCCCCATTACCAGTCCTAAACCCCCTTCCCCCTATCATCCCAAATTAAAAAATAAAAAAAAAACAGCTGCTTCTGCCGCGGCAGCATCAAGAGTGCCGCCGCGGGGCCCCCCCTGCCCCACTCTGCTTGCTATGGTCACTTGTTTAGGGAGCAGGGGGGGGTGTCAAGGCTCACATGGGGACAATGTACTTAGCAAACCACCCTCTCTGGGTCAGGGTGGGGGACATGATCTGCCCCCAACAGACCCGCACTCTCACCCTCTGCAAGGGGGGAGGGGCAGCAGAGGTACATGAGGACAGCAACCCCAGTCCTGGTGGCAAACCTGCTGAAGATCTGCACTTGGGACAGGGCCACTGGCAGAGAGGTAGTGGGCCCAGTCAACTCAGCTGCCTCCCACTACGATCTGACATTCACCAGCAGAGGGCAGTCAGTGTGCACCTGCCTCACCCTGCAAGGTGTTGCTGCCATAGAGGTGCTAACTGCAGACAGTCTGCCAGCTAGTACATAATGCATGTTCCTGGAAGAACTGTGTGCACCCAAAACTGGGATGTCAGCACACACACACACCATGCAAGTATGTCAGTGATTGGGCCCCCCCAAAAAAGAGCCCATAAATATCACTTAAGAAAAATACTGCAGAGCACTATGGGGGAACCTAGCCACGCCATGGTCACTGCTCAGTCAGGGTGAGAGCGACCTCCCAGCATGACATGCTGTGGCCACCCTGTCTGTGCAGGTGGTGGTTGGGCACTACAGTGTCCCAGGCATTACCCTATACCCTGTGCAAATGCATCCTGCCCAAGCCACCCTGTCTGGGCCATACCCACAGTACTTTGCTCCTCATTATGCACATTGGCAGGCTAACACTGAAAACAGTGCAAGCAATGTGGGCTCAGTAAGGTGTAAGCAGCCACAACACACTGGATAAACCAGGGGTGTCCAACCCTGTTCTGGAGGGTCGCAATCCTGGAGGAATGTGACAAATTCTCTCTACCCTTTTTGATATCTAGGACATCTGTACCTTGCCCACTCACAATCTTAAATGAGAGAGGTGTAAGGCAGGGGTCTCCAAATCCAGTCCTGGAGGGCAGCAAACCAGTCAGGTTGGCAGGATATCTCTAATGCATATATATCTCATGCATTTTCATTAGGGCTATCCCAAAAACCTGACAGGATTGTGGCCCTCCGGGACAGGGTGGGACACACCTGGGATAGACAGACACACTCCCACACCTATGCCAGCATTGTGCAAATATAGAGGTTTGTGGCAGCCCTGGCCCACCACACCAGTCCTGGGCACAGTGTGGGCATTGCTATGGTACTCACTACTGTTAGGGTCACTCCCCGGGGTGGTAAACACTCTCAGAATCAATAACTGAAACACACTCCACAGATAACAGAAAGGTTGCTATGATGAATCTCTATCAACAAATTGTGTTTAACTTAGGATTTGTTAGCTGACATTAATCATAGCAACCTTTTGATATATGTGGAACGTGTTCCCAAGTTTAAGGCGGCATTGCTAAGGTATACAGGTGCTAGTATTGGGAGATGCTGCTCCGCGCAGGGTCCATCAGCCTGACTCTCCATGAGGCTTTGCATAGTGGAGCATGTGGGTGTGGGTGTTTATGCCCCTGTTGGCTGCTGCTCTAGGGCAGAGGTTCCCAACTCCGGTCCTGGTGTGCCTAACACTGTTTAGGTTTTCATGCTATCCCTAATGAATATGCATGAGATAAATTTGCATACAATGGGGTGGCGCATACAAATGCAGCACAGGCATATTTATTAGGGTCAGCATGAAACCTGAATGGTGATTGGCCCTCCAGGACTGCAGTTGGGAAACTCTGCTCTAGGGATTGCACATGTTTATGGTGTCTGTGCTCTGTAGGGTAAAATATAGGCGTTTCAGGCATGTTTATTTTATCTGCAATAAAGGTTCCATCTTTATTACCATGGTTTAGTACTGGGTAAAATATGGGGACAGGGTTGGCAGGAGCCACAGCTGAAACTTGAACTTGTGACCTTCTGTTCCTGAACACACTGGCTGTGTGTACTGCACCACACTGTTGCCACAGGGATGGATCATTCCCTGGGGATACCATGACTGTTTGTCAAACAGACCCTGTCTGTTGCATTGCACAGCACCCACCTAAATGGGGCTAGGCCATGGTCTGCTGTGGGCAGATGCCACTACCCCCCCCCCCCCACCACCAGCACCCCTCCACCACCATGCTGTCATTCCATTATGCCGGTGTTGCTGGTGGTGCGCAGTCCCAGGCCATCCAGTGTGCCGGTAGGCAGCTGCCTATGGTGTGGGTTCTCGAGTAGGGGTGCCTACATGGACATGCGCGCTTTCCCCCGGCACCACCTGCCAATGTTATGTGCCCTTGGGGGTACCTGCTGGGTAATATCCCCTGTGACACTGTGGGACACACACTCGTGCCCATGTTAGACCCTCATCAGTTGCTGTCTTGCTGCTTGGGCTCCGTGCAGCATGCCGTGCAGCATGCCATTGTCCCGCCTCCAAAGGAAGTGGTAAACTACTTCCTTTGGAGACGGCACAATGCTGCACGGAGCCCATTGAGAGACAGAAAGGCTCTGCAACGGCTTCACTCACCGGCACATCCGCGGTTCCCTAAGAGGCAGGGAGCCGCGGCTGCAGAAGATTGGAGTTTGTCAGTTTGCCGCTGCTGAGAAGTGGACTCGGCAGCGGCAACAACTTGTGCGGTTTTTTGTTTGTTTTTTTTAACAGCGGAGTGAGGCGACCCCCGCTGAATCCTGTGGCGACCCCCATGGGGGTCGTGGCCCACAGGTTGAGAACCGCTGCTCTAGGCAGAATGGCTATAAAGTACCTGGAATAGAGTTTCAAGTGCAGAGATGTATCTTTGTTCACAAAGACTCGACTTGTCCAAGATATGATATGTTCAATAACATCAGAGGAATGCAAAAGTTGGACAGGGAAGAAGAAAGACAGGAAGAAAATTGATGCTATTGAATTATAGTGCTGGTGTGTACCATGAACTGCTCAAAGAACAAATCAATCACTACTAGAAGAGATCAAACTACAGTAAGAAAGACACAAAATTGGAAAAGGAGAGACTCCATCAACCTGGTAAGTTATTGACTGCAAAGCAATGCAGCAAGAAGAGTGGTATACCATCAAGGTACAAAAAAAGTCTGAATGTGGTAGAAAGCACATAGGAATGAAGACCCCAAGGGACTCAGAAAGGTACAAAGGAGAAGGAGGAAGAAAATGGCCAATAAACCACAAAGGACTCAGCTTGCAGAGCATCTCAGCAAGAAGGACGGCATGAATCACCCAAGGCAATAGAAGAGAGACTAAGGACACAACAACAGGGACATGAAGACCACAAGGCACTGAGGAGAGGGGTAAAAGCAGAGCCCAATAGTGTGGGGTTTTTTTCTTTCTTTTTAGAGTACAAATGCAACTAGTGATTGTTTCCAAACCATAATGGTGACTGAATAGACTTAAAACGCACACACACATGCACACATACAAACATACAAAAACAAAGCATTCTAAGAACTGAACAGTTTTTTATATTCCACTTTAAAACTGGTGTGTTCTTGGCATCTTTCATCAAATACACATCTGAAGTGAGAATTCTGGTATAATATATACATCTGGCGCTTTGGCACAAAAAAGGGAACTTGGAGATGTTGTTCATGAAATCACTGTAAATCATCTTTGAATATAAATAAAACAGTGGGAGTCTAGTCAGCACCAGGCAGAAAGACTGAACTGTGAACAATTTTTTGATCAGGCGGCAAAAATTCAGTATTATAAGCTCTTTTTTCCTTTGTCTAATAATTTGGTATTTTTTCCTGGAACACTTATGCTATTGCTGGTAAAAAGTATACTTCCCGAAAAATTCTGCAAGTGCACAACTGGAATTTTGTATACCAGTTTCCAGGGGCGGCTCAAGGCAATCTGCTGCCTGAGGCGAAGAATGAGATGGTGCCCCCCCCCACCCCCACCTTAGAGGGGGTGTGGCTTTTTCAGAAATCCAATCAGAGACTGAACCAAACCAAAAAGCCAATTAGATTATATGGAGGAAATGCAAGATGTTTGCACACAGAGCCATAACAAGCTGCAATCGCGCCCTGTGCGACTTGCAGCTTGGGCGCATGCCCCCCCCCCCTCTCCCCCTCATACCTCCGTTCAGCATTGCCTGTTTTTTTCAAGGCGGCGCCAGCAGCAGGGAAAGAGCAGGTAGTGTTGAATGGAGGTATGGGGAGGAGGAGGGAGGGCATGCGCCGATGTGAAAGGTGCCGGCACTTTAAGAAGATCTGTCCCTCCCTGCTCTGACATCGCATCGGAGGAGGGAGGGACCAGACCTGATTAAAATGTTGCAAAAAGGCTTGGGAGGGCACATTTTGGCTGCCTGCTATTTTCCTGCCAGAGGTGGCAGGGCAACAGCAGACAGCTGAAATGCGCCCCCCCCCCAGCTTTAACAGAGTTGCAGGAAAGGGAAACACTCTCTGTTCGCGCGGCTCTGCAAAGCTTAGCTGGCACAGGGGGGTGCTATGTGAGGACTCTTCTGGGGAGGCAGCCGCTGCAGCGTTTGCAGATGGGTTCTTTTTTTTATTATTATTTTGAAGGCCGAGTGAGGCAGTCTTTTTGGGGGCAATTTTTGCTGCCCACAAAAAGATGCCGCCTGAGGCTACCACCTCACTCGACCTCATTATAGAGCCGCCCCTGCCAGTTTCTACACTCATGTAGTACTACCCTCATACAAATCTAGAGAAATGTTGTATATCATTCACATAAACTAAGCCAAGACAGTGCATTTCCATACCTAGTGTATGGTTTTCCTCTCCCTTAGTTTACAGAAAGGAAACAAAATTTACATGGAACAAAAAAAACCTCTTCACTATTAAAAACAATGAATATTTTTCAAAAATTCTAACAATTAATCAATTATCCATTACAACTCTTAAGTATTACTGTATATGTAATTAGGAATAAACAAAACCAGATTTTGTAGGCTATTAAAAGCAGCATCAAGAGTATCAGGAAAAAAACAAACAAATTGAACACTCCAAGGATCCAAACAAAGAATTCTGTCTACAATTCTTTTTAGAAGGATGTTAGTTGTTGGGGGTGTAACCAGTAGATTCCCGGCAGTTAATGAGCAAAGGGCCACTCCTATGTGCCCTCATTTAAGGACACTCATAGAGGCGTCATTGAGTGAACTCATGATAAGAGCCACATTGTTGCTGAGTGCAAAGTGTTCACCCCAGTACTACCTGGTAATGTGCTCTTCATGCCCACACTCTGCCCCATCCCACTATGGCAGGTTAACATGCATTTTAGCATGCGATGACTGGCATACTCCTGCATTTGTGTTCCTGGCTGCCAATTACCGCGTGTTAAAACGCATGCTAACCAGCTAATGGACTTTAGTAAAAGGGCCTCTTAGCCTGCTAACAATAAAAACTTCCAGACATTCTTCAACCATGAAACTCTCAATTTCTGATGATTCTGATGCTTAAATCCATAACACGAGGATTCATCATATTCTGTATCTGCCAAAACCAACTGCATACGCTTCAAAGCATACAGTAGACTAAGGTGCGTTTTCTGTTATGTTCTGTGTTTTATCTGTTGCTTTTCTCCTGTCTTCCCCATCCCACACCGCCTCTGCCTTCCTTTGTCCTCTCTGGGGATGGGAGTTGACGACTGCTTTTTCACTGTTGCACAAGGGACTTCATCTGTTAGTGCTCTTTCCTTAAAAAAATCTCTCTTGAGCTTGGTTGGTGGACTCACCCTTTCTCTTCTTTCGCACGTGTGCCATTGCCACTTCCCCTCCTTTCTTTTCATAATCATTTCCACACCTGCCCTTCCCAAGCCTGATGATTTGATCGCATTAAATTGTAAGGCCATAGAACAGGAACTAACTCTTTTATATGTTTACAGCATTCTGTAACCTGGGAGCACTTTGGGAATAAGTACTAATAGTGGCAGTGTAACCCAGGCCTTGTCAAATTTTCTTGGACTCTAGCAGCCAGCCTAAAGGTCTAGGAGCCGGCTGACGAAACCTAGGTCACAGTACCTGACGTTTTTCACCATTTTATATGGGAAAAAGCTTAATAAATTAGGCTCTTAAAGGCTACTGCACACTGTCAAAAGAAGGCAGTGGCCGTACTCATCCTCCTCCTTCTCCCATTACCCCCAGTGACCCCTTTAAGCTACACCTGTGTGTGTGTGTGCTTCAGAAATAGGGTACCTATGTGTGTGGGTGGGTGTGGTGCTAGGGGTGGATTGCCTGTACTTGTAGGTGTGTGTGTGTGTGGTGCAGAGGTGAGGTGCCTGTGTGCATATGTGGGGTGCCTGCCTGCATGTGGTAGAAGAAGGGTGCACCTTTTTTCACTTACACACTGTGCTCTTTACCTCCCATGCATTCATCTCTTCACCCTTCAATCTCTTTCACTCTTTCCTCCCCCTCCGACTCCAGCCTCTCTACTGCTGTCCCCTCCTTTACCAGACTCTCTCCCTTCTTCCTACCCCCTTGTACTCCCCTCTCACCATTCTTCATTAGATCAATGCTGCAGCCTCTCTAACCTGTTTTTTTTTTTTTTTTTTGCAGGCTCTCCCACAGGTAAACTCTTCTGGTCTCGACCACAATTGTGGCCTTTTGCAGCCTTCTGCCCATATGTGCTTTGAGCCGCAGGCATGGGTCCGATTTTTCAATCACCATTGCGACCTGGCGCCTGGGGTTTGTCAAGCCCTGGTGTAACCATGATTTCTCACATGTTTATGCTGAGATCCCTTTAAGATCTTGGCAGATCCCCTAAAATCACTTGTAGCCTACAGCCTATATTCTAGTCAGTTCAGAGAACCTTTCTGCAGAATGCAAGGAGAAATCATTTCTTGAATCTAGATTAGTTTTGAAAATAAAAATATTATAAATAGATGTTAATTATTTTAAACTGTACTATTTGTATATTATACTAGATCAGTGGTTCTCAACCCAATCCTCAGGGCACACCTAGCCAGTCAGGTTTTCAGGATAAATACAATGAATATGCATGAGCGTGATCTGCATACAGTGGAGGCGGTACATGCAGATCTCTCTCATGCGTATTCATTGTGGTCGTCCTGAAACTCTGACTGGCTAAGTGCATCCTGAGTGCTGGGCTGAGAACCACTGTACTAGATGATCCTTTTCTATACAGTCAATAGGTGAGAGATTTTTACAAATCATCTTGCTCTGTCAAAGAGACTGATTCACTGATGGTTGCCACTTGGTTCTATATCACTGTGACTATTGCCTTCCAGCGGGCAGACATGCATACCATATTGTGCTTGCCCTCTATCAGGTGGCCAGCAACCCTGAAAACCTTATAAAGCAGTAAGCATACTTTTATCTGCTTCTACCACAGATCTCTGTCACTCACTAATCATAGCCCCCCATCTCCCAGTGTCCCGAACACTGCTGATTCCCTTAGCAGGCAGACGCCCAGACACAATGTTTCCCTGTCTTACCCAGCAACCATGAAAAACTTGTCAAGCATACTTTTTCCCTGCTGCTAACAAAGGTCTGTGTGCTCTTTAGATGATTGTTTTTCATTTTTTAATATCTTTGAAATCTCATTGATTTTTTGTTGGCACACTGGAGCAACCAAGCATATATCTCCTTTTTCTCTGAAATCTTGATAAAAAAAGGTTTCGCTGCCTGGATTTGGAGTTCTCCCTTCCTGCCAAGCTACTGACATCACTGCCCATAGGATTTGGCTAAGTGAGGCGTGGATGAACTTATTTGTCTGCTTGCCAAAGAGTTTCAATGGGACAGATTTGTGCTTCTGACTTGTCCTGCACCCCTTCCCATTCTCCCCTTTCAGAGTGACACCATTGTGTTTATGCTTCATGCATGCATATACCCCTCGACAAAATACAAATGGGATGAATGGCAGTTCATTCAAATGCATGGTCCCACTTATTTAGTTTTGTGATGGTGAATCCAACAGAAAATGTTCCTATTCATCACATTTTATCACTGGTGCAAAAATGAATGGCCATCCCAAATCTGGCTCTTTTAGATTCAAAACATATTTCAGAGTTTGTTATCTGTATTATATAATAAAGCATTTCCTGAGCATAGCTTACTTCTTGGCTCTTTTTTTACAGGGCTCTTAAATGATTTGACCAAGTCTGTGCCTTGACTTTATTTATTTTGTCATTTGCGCCATGCCTGCCATTCTAGTCTTATTTGAAGACTTCTTTTTGTGGCATTATATTTAGAAACACAGAAACATGACGGCAGAAAAGACCACATGGCCTATCTATCCATATCAACTACAATAGTTCCCTTTTTTCCTTCAGAGATCCTCTGTATTATTCCCATAATTTTTTTAATTCAGCTATTGTCCTTGTCTCTACCTCCTCCACCGGAAGACTATTCCATGCACCTACCACTCTTTCCGTAAAGAAATATTTCTGCATATTACTCCTGAGTATATCCCCTTTCACCCTCATCCTATATCCTCTTGTAGCAGAGCTTACTTTCAATCAAAAGAAGCTCTTCTCATTTGCATTTATGCCACGGAGGTATTTAAAGATCTCTATCATATCTCCAGAGCAGATGAGTAGCCTAGTACCCACAAGCATACCTTGAGTAAGTCATTTTACCCTCCATTGCCTTGGAAGAAAAGACCTGGCAATCTACTTCTGGTGATACATTGCCAAGAAAACCCAGAGGCAGCTGGGTTGCCACGAGTCAGCACTGACTTGATGACACAAAAGAAAGATCATATCTCCTCTATCCTGCCTTTCCTCTAACACATACATATACATATTAAGATCTTCAAGTCTGTCCCACATGCTTTATAACAAAGACCTCTAACCATTTTAGTAGCCGCCCTCTGCACCAACTCCATCCTGTTTGTATCCTTTTGAAGGTGTGGTCTCCAGAACTGTACAAAATACTCAAAATGAGGTTGCACCAAAGACCTATACAGAGGCACTATCACCTCCTTCTTTCTTCTGGCCATTCCTCTCCCTTTGCAACCAAGCATTCTTCTAGCTTTTGCCGTCACCTTTTTTACTTGTTTAGCCACTTTAAGATCATCACAAATAATTACATTCCCAAGACCCGCTCTTCTTTTGTGAACAGAAGTACTTCATATCCTACATTGTACCGCTCGCTTAGATTTTTGCAACCCAAATGCATAACCCTGCATTTTTTAGCATTAAATCTCAGCTGCCAAATTCTTGACCATTCTTCAAGCTTAGCTAGACCCCTCCTCATATTATATACTCCTTACTGGGTGTCTACTCTATTGCACATTTTGATATCAATGACAAAGAGGCAAATCTTACCTGACAGCCGTTCTACAATATCACTAACAACAATGTTAAAAATAATCAGACCAAGGACAGATCCTTGAGGCACACCACTAGCAACATCATTCTCCTCTGAGTGAGCTCCATTTATCTGTACCCTTTGTCGCCTCCTACTCAACCAATTTCTAGCCCAGTCAGTCACTTTAGGGTCCATCCCTAGGGTGCTCAATTTGTTTATAAGTTGTCTGTGCAGAATGGTGTCAAAGACTTTATTGAAATCTAAGTACATCACATCTAGAGTCTCCCTAGGTCCAACTCCCTGGTCATCCAGTCAAAGAAATCAATCAGATTTGTCTGACAAGACCTTCCTCTGATAAACCCATGCTGCCTCGGATCCTGCATCCATTGGCATCCAGATACATGGTAAGGGGGAGACTGCTCAGGGGAAGGAGAGGGAAGGTCATAAGCCAACTGAACAGATGTGTTTTGAGCTGAGATTTGAACCTGAGAAAGGAGGTCTCTGCATGTAATGAGGCAGGTAGGGAATTTCATAGGGCAGAAGCAAGGAAAAAGAAAGTGGAATGATGCGCTTGCCCCAAATGCACACAGGAAACTGAGAAGAGGGCCAAGTGGTGAATGTGGAAGATCTGAGGAGACAGTGGGGGCAGTGAAAAGGAAGTAGGTCAGCCAAATATTGTGGTATGCCTGTGTGGATTGCCTGGTGAGCGGATATGAGAATTTTGTAATCTATGCAAAATTTTATGGGACGTCAGTGAAGTCGGATCAGGGTGGGAGTGATAATTCGGGCTGCTGTATTTTGGATAAGTTGCAATCAAAGTTGATAGTTTGGAAGACCAGAAAGGTCACCATTGCAATAATCTATTCTAGAAATTACTAGTGATAGAAGGAGGGTAGTAAGGGAGTGCTGGTTGAGAGAAGAATGAAGAGTACAGATCCGACGGAGGAAGAAGAAAGACCATTGGACAAGGGAGGAAAGGTGGCCATGAAATAACAGAAAGGAAGCTAGAATAACCCCAAGATAGCAGAGGGAGTGAACAAGGAGGATTGGGGAGTGGGCCAGAGAAGGGCTATTGTGGGTTGAGGGATATTAAAGGTGAGCCATATGGTGGAACATTTGGAGAGATTAAGAGAGAGGCAATTAGAATGAAGCCAGTCAGAGATAGAGGATAAACAAGCATTTAAGGGTGTTATGTCTGGGGAGCGAGTGTTTGTGTGAAAGAGAAGGAGGATATTGTCTGCATAAAAGTAGGCAGAGATACCAAGTTGCTGGGTTAGTAGTGCAAGGGGGTCTAAGAAAATGTTGAAGAGGAGGGGGGCCAGAACTGAGCCCTGGGGAATGTCATAGGTTAGGGGGGTAAGGGGGATGAGGCAGAACCACAAAGCACTGAGAAGAAATGTGAGGACAGGAAAGACTCAAAC
This sequence comes from Ichthyophis bannanicus, assembly GCA_033557465.1. Lineage (NCBI taxonomy): Eukaryota > Metazoa > Chordata > Amphibia > Gymnophiona > Ichthyophiidae > Ichthyophis > Ichthyophis bannanicus. The sequence continues at coordinate 213,708,922 of CM066031.1, read as the reverse complement.
CAGTGAAGGGTTGTGTCCCAGAGTCCACAGTCAGAGAGACGAGAAAGTAGAAGAGAGTGATCTACCAAATCAAAGGCTGTGGAGAGATCCAAGGAAATTGCAAGAGAGATGTTGCCTTGTTCATGAGCAATGTGTGTTTCGCTGAGCAGGGAAAGAAAGATAGTGTCTGTGCTATGGCCAGTGCAGAACCAGATTGGCATGGATGCAAGAAGTGAGTAGAATCCAAATGTGAAGAGATCTGAGAGAAGACTAGCTTCTCAAGGACCTTGGAAAGGAAGGGAAGATTAGAAACGGGACGCCAGTTAGCTAGAGTATCTGGGGCAGATGAAAGCTTTTTAAGGATGGGACAGACAAGGGTGTGCTTCCATAGAGAGGGAAAGATACCCGAAGCAAGACTGGAATTAAAGATGGAGAGTACAAAAGGAAGGAGGGCAAGGGAAGGTTCCGTGATCCAAGGGGAAGGAATAGGGTCAGAGGGGCATGTAGTCTTATGTGATGAATTGATAACCTTGAGTAGGGTGGTGGCAGTGATGGGCTGGAAGGAAGACCAAAGATGAGGGAAGGTAGGGGTGGGTAGGGAGGGGGAGGATGGTGGTGAAGGCACCAAGCCAGGGGTGGGGAGGGAAGATGAAACTTCTGTTGCGGGGGGATGGAGAGGGGGAAATTTGGAACAGTGCACAGCAATCTTCTCAGAGAAGTGTCTGGCAAGACGAGAGGGGGGTGGGCTGAGGGTGCTGAGCTGTCAGTGACCTCTGAAACAGAGTGAAACACTGAAAAAGTTGCCTGGAGGAATTTGAGGCAGACAAAATAATGGTAGTGTAATAGGTCTTTTTAGCTGAGGAGATTTGGGCATTGTAGTGACGGCGAGAAAGACGGAAGCGTTGAACATACTGCCAACATGATGGCTTCAGATCTAAAGGTGCTGTCTGACCCCCCATATCCCCTGCCTGGGGGAGGGCATATTGCAGTGCATACGTATACCTAGGAGTCCATGCCACTGCCATGGCCTATGTTCCTGTGGCAAATGGCCCTTTACTCTGACTATGAGAGGATATGGCTTAGGTGTATCAGCTCTGAGCAGATACTCAACATTTTAAGCATTAATTGTAGGCTTGCTTTGTTGGTGTTCAGTGTTCAAGGGATGCAGCATTCCATGGACTTGGGGAGCTATTGTGGGCTTTCAAGGTCCTGCAGACCTTTGATTCCCTGACAGCTGGGGTGCTCAGATTGGGAGCTGTTTGGTGTGGACCACTCCCATGGATATATGCAATTCCATTGTGATGTTCCTCGAGAGCTCTTCCCTGTCGGGGAGGGGGGAGGTCATGGGTGCCCTATGTGGACTTCCTCCTACCCCCCTCCTTGTCAATGTCAGGCCACACGTATGGGTATCCTACATGGTGGGCAATGGGGGTTGCTTCTTGACCCTATGGACCCCTTTGGTAGCGGTGTTGGCTGGCAGGCTACCCAGAACAGGGATGTCCCTTCCCCCTTCTCATATCTGTGTACTCATTGTGTTGGACCACCAGATCCACTGGCTCTAGTGTTCCTTTCTCCCCACATGGCAGTGGCAGCGGGGGGGGGGGGGGGCACACTTCACAATGGCTAGGGTGCTGTCCAAGCCATATAAGAGGAGTGACTGAGAGAGGGATGTCCTGCCCACACAGCAGAAGCTTTGTACTGTGTTCCCTGTAGTCTAGGTGAACAGGCACTCTGGGTGCATTAGGGTGAGGGGGTTTCATATATCCATTCCCCAATCTTGACTAGGTTGTAAACTCTGATGAGCAGGGACCGTTTTTTACATGTGTGTGTGCAGCGCTGCATACATTTTTTAGCGCTCTGCAAATGTTCAGTAGTAGTAGTAGTAATGATGGTCCCATACATGGTCCCATGAGTCCCCTGCCTGGTCCCATACAAGGCCTCCTGAACCTTCAGATGCCATGTTTGCGCCCTTTCTCTCAGAGTTAGGGGTACAGTACAGACTCGTGGCATGTGTTTCTTGTACTTAGTCCCATTGTTCTGAGATATGCAGCCAGTTGTGCCCATTCCCAGTCGTCCCTCTCTATTCTGCACTAGCCCATTGCTACTGTCCTGTGTGTGGGGTTGAGGCACATTTATTACAGTCTGCAGTGGTTCTGTAGGCCACTGCTGCTCTAATAATGCATTCGTAACTTCAAATTGCATGGTGAATGTTGTGAACACATCCACTGTGTGCATGTGCTATGGCTGTGCATTTACAAGTACCGTGGTAGTGACACACCTAGCATGGCCAAACAACCCTAGCGCAGCCAACCCTAGCGCAGCCGAACAACCCTAGCGCAGCCAAACCTAGCGCAGCCGAACAACCCTAGCGCAGCCAACCCTAGCGCAGCCAACCCTAGCGTAGCCGAACAACCCTAGCGCAGCCAACCCTAGCGCAGCCGAACAACCCTAGCGCAGCCAACCCTAGCGCAGCCAACCCTAGCGCAGCCGAACAACCCTAGCGCAGCCAACCCTAGCGCAGCCGAACAACCCTAGCGCAGCCAACCCTAGCACAGCCAACCCTAGCGCAGCCGAACAACCCTAGCGCAGCCAAACCTAGCACAGCCGAACAACCCTAGCGCAGACAACCCTAGCGCAGCCTCCCATCTGACACAGCCACTATGCATCCACCACGGTAATAACGTGCGATAAATGTGCGTTTGTCTCGTGCTATCTGCCGCACTTTAGTAAACCTGTCCTTTTGATTACTCAATGGCAATACACCCTGTCTAATGATGTAACCATATAGTTAGATGAAATTTCTTGAAAATCAGATAAATGAATTACTCTGTGGCAGAGGTTTTTCCTGGACTCTTGGGTCACACAGTCTTTCAGAACTCCATCTGGGCTCTCCTTTTTCCAAAGTCCAGTAAAACCTGGAGCCCCCTCTTCTTGAAAGAATGGAATGGAACTTTTGAGAATCACCTAGAATCCAAAGGCAGAGGTTTTAATCAGAAATTTCTCCGCAGTGCTGTGTCCTCGGAACAAGCAGAGCTCTACTCCAGTTTTCAGAGGAGCCAGTTTATCCCAATACCTTTTTTTCCTTGCAGTAGCTTGAAGCTCTGGGTAGTTCTGTTTTCCTTTTCTTTTTCCAGTCAGGTGCACCTGCTTGCTAGAGTCCCAGAAAATCAAGGGCTTGCTTCTCTTCTATTACTACACTGTATGACTATTACTTTCATCTCCTTCTCTTTCTGCCCCCGGCCCCCTCTCTTGCATCAGTAAAACAATCCTTAGTTCAAACACCCTGGCCAAGAGTTAATTAACTCTGTCACTGCTGGCAGAGCTAACTTGAATCAAGCAGGTTCCTATAATGTCCTTGCCTTGATATCAATAAATCTGGTCCAGTCTCTCAAAATAGCCTATTCAACAGGTCCCTCAGTCCTCATGCAATCTGCTAATTTGGTTAAATTACTCTTTCTTTATTAAACTCAGAGGAAAGGGACTCTCCTTTTAGTGAGTCCCCTTACAAATGCTAACAAATCAGATATGTACTAATAAATGTACATCTCTAATATATGTTTATGTAAATCTAAATGACCAGAGGTATGCATGCAAGAGGCATCCATAAAAGTAGTATATTTTTGCTCCCTCTAGTGACTACAAAGAAAAATTAGGGAAACTATCCTGTTGGATCTTCTAAGAGTGTTTAGTCTATAGTTCATTTCATTCCTATCTATGCATTATAAAAATTGTATAATATATAAGTGGTTAATAAACTTTGCTTCTTAAAACCACCCACTAACATACAGGTAATAAACACATTCTAAAGCACAACACCCATAATATAATGGGGAAACTATGAATCTATTATTTATTTGGTTTCTCCACTGCCTTTAATTACAAACATGTTCCCATATAGGAGCTACCTTCCACACATGACATAATTTCCTGATATTTTGATGGCTGGGTTAAGTTTCAGAGGTTTGGAGACTGTGCAGATACATATAAAGTATGTGTCATTTCTTCAAAAATCCCTTGCTGTTACTAAGTCCTAGCAGCAAATGAGTTCTCCAGTGCCAAAGACAACATACCTCACTATGCAAACTGCTTGCTATAAGTTGGAGTAACCTTTCCAAGAAATATCAACATGCAAATGAATGAAGATAAGAATTTCCTCTAGACATGAACCTCTTATTTCATTTGCCTTAGGTGTGATTTATAACTGAGAGGTGCATTTACTAAGCTCTGCTGTTAATGCTCACTTGAGTGCCCGCCAACTAGCATGCACAAAGTCGTGCTAAGAGTGCAAAAACAAAATAGCGCATGATTATTTTATTTATTTATTTAACACATTTTTTTTTTTATATACCATTTTTCTACTAGTCAAAATGTTTTACAAAGAACTAGGTGCAAAACATAGAAACTTATGTGCAGCAAAAGGTTATAGAAAACGTCATCAGGCACATAGGGCGCAATAGTCAGTGTGGTCTGCTAGTGCAAGTACCGCGCCTAGCCACCGGCACCGAACGCTAAACATGGATATTCAATGCCGGGGTCATATCCGGTCCCAGCATTGAATATTTGGGGTCGCCGCACAGCCTCCAGTGCTGCAGGAGCTAACCAGGCAACAGCAATATTGAGTCACCGCCCGGTTAAGTCCCATGGGTAAAGATAGGCCAGAATTTGCTGTGCCTATCTTTACCCGCAGGTTGCTAACCGGGCAGCGGTAATATCACTGTTGCCCAGTTAGCGTTGGGTGCCACCTCCAGAACGACCTGAAATGCCCACGACACGTCCTGATGCTACTCAGTTAGCTTTGAGGCGTGTAGCTGTGTTAATCGGGGATATTCAGCGGCATTAATCATGTTAGTACCGCTGAATATCCCTCTCAGCGGCATTTACGTGGTTTACAGGTCTGTAAACTGTGTAAATGCCTTTGAATATCAGGCCCATAAACAATAATTAACTATAGTTAACAGTTTAATAGAGCCAGAACATGGCTATAATAATTTAACTTGGTATGTAATGAAGGATAAGACAGCGTAGAGTAAGAGTATTTTATTTATTTATTTATTTATTTAACCAGTTTTATATACCATCTTATCCTTCAATCCTCCATCCAGGAGCCGCGATCCCTGGCTGCCACAGAAATTGTCCTTTTCCCACAGCCAGACTCCTGATCCAGCCTCTCATGGCCAGGATCCAGCTGTGGGGAACATACTGCCCCCTCACCTGTCTCTACCGTCCACCGCTGAAAGCCCGCATCCAGGGGGACTTATTCCACCTCTGAGATGGAATAAGTTCCCTGTCTACTCAGTTGACTCCGGACATACAGGGTCGACCTCAGAATAGGCCCTGTACGTCTGGGGACTTGACCCACCCTCGTTCCGCCCTCCCCTCCACCCCTGTCTAAGGCTCCCCGTATAACTCAGATGTATGTACAGGGAGCCTTTTTCCAGCAGCCACATTTGGGCAAATATTGGGGATGTATATCCAGGCTGGACGAATATCCCTGTTATTCATGGTTCAGAATAACCCCCATAGTGAAAGCCTGTTGTAGCATATTGTGCACTTCACAATTGATTATATCTGATACATTTATTATTATCTACCTTAAAAAGCTGTTCTCACAAATGCACATTTTTCCCCTCAGACACATAATCCTGCAGGTCTATACGTGTATTTTTGCAAGAAGCTCTTCATTTGCCATAGCCTTTGTAAAATACAGTGGGGATTTTTGACACCACAGTTTGGAGGTCTTAATTCCCCTCTCTGCGTCCTATTTAAAGTTAGCCTTCACATTTCGTATTGGGAACCCCCTCAAAAGTCACATCTTTGGAATTCAAGAATAAACAAAGTTAACAAAATACTCAATAACCACAGCTCTGATATTGTTCCAAAATGACTAACCTGGGACAGATGTCCTCTACCATGTTTTGTTCTTCACCATCTTCTCCATAATCAGTTTACAGTTCCCTTTCCACAGGTAATTAGCACATTTTTAAAACTGATCATAAGCCTTCTGCAAGAACATGGAATATATTCATTAAATACCTTCTCAACAAGTCCATTGGAATTAATTTAGGCACTTTAGAGAGAATGATAAGACACATATTTTTTCTCTTTTAAAATACCAAGATCTCCTCAATCATTTGCGAGTAGCAAGCAAACTGACCCTGCAGGTTTCTATTTTAAATACAGCAATTCTGGAAAGCTTTTAGATTCAATTTTTTGCAATCTGAGTTCATTTCTATCCCAATCATATGATAAGGAGAGTTCCAACTTGAGGGTGCTTAACCCTCCATTGTGATAACCTAAGTCTGCCTGAATAACACACTTTCCACCTTCTTAAGCTGAATCATTGGCAGAGAAACCTTTACTGTCTTTCCCTCCTGAAGTCTGGACTACTGGTCTAGCAAGCCATGGCATATCTCCAAATGTATCTTACAAAATTTCTCCTGCCTCAATGTAAGAAGCTTGCAGTGATTTTTTTCTATATGAACCTTTGTAGCAAGAGCCAATGGATCTACGAGACTCAATCCACTAAATAAAGGTTCAAATTTTATAATCATCAATCTATGGGGTATGTTTACTAAACCTTCTTAATGTGCGCCCGGCGTTAGTGTGCAGGATGCCATATAAGGAGTGGGCGTTTCAGTGTAAAGTAGCAAAACGTGATTAGTGCGCAATAACACGCGCTGCTGCGCACATTATCGGGCAAAGCTAAGGTATGCAAGTGCTAGTATTGGGAGATGCACGCAGGGCCCAATGTCCTGCCTCTCCAGGAGGCATTGGCTAATGGAGCCTGTGGGTGTGGGTGTGTCTGCCCCTGTTGGCTGCTGCTTTACGGCAGAGGTTTCCAACTCCAGTCCTGGTGTGCCAAACACTGTTTGGGTTTTCATGCTGTCCCTCATGAATATTCATGAGATACATCTGCATACCATGGGGGCGGCGCATAGAAATGCAGCACAGGCATCTTTATTAGAGGCAGCATGGAACCTGAAAGGTGTTTGGTCCTCCAGGACTGCATTTGGGAGACTCTGCTCTAGGTAATGCGCCTGTTTATGGTGTCTGTGCTCTGTAGGGTAAAATGTAGGTGTTTTGGGCATGTTTATGTCATCTGCAATAAAGGTTCTGTCTGTATTAGCACGTTTTAGTAGTGGGTAAAAAATGGGGGCTGGGTTGGCAGGAACCACAGCTGGGACTTGAACCTGTGGCCTTCTGCTCCTGAACACACTGGCTGTGCTGCCACAGAGACAGTACATTCCCTGGGGATACCATGACTGTTCATCAGACGGGGCCTGTCTGTTGCAGTGCATGGCACCCACCTACACAGGGCTAGGCCACGGTCTGCTCTGGGCAGCTGCCACTGCCCCCTCCACCACCAGTGCCCCTCTGCCACCCTGCTGACATGCCCTTCTGCTGGTGGTGCTGGTGGAGCGCAGTCTCAAGCCATCCAGTGTGCGGGTAGATGGCTGCCTATGGTGCGGGTTCTGGGGTAGGGGTGCCTGCATAGGTGTCCATGCCTGCCACTGTTCTGTGCCCTTGGGGGTCCCTACTGGGTACTATCCCCTGTGACACTGTGGGAAGCACACTCGTGCCCATGCTGGGCCCTCATCAGTTGCTGTCTGGCTGCTCTACTGTTTCAGCATTCCTATGGGCCACCTAGGCATCACCCTAGTCCGCACTGTGGCCCAGCTGCAGTACAGCATGTGCCGTCTGCAGCCCTCTGTGTCCCCTTTCCCAGCATCTGTCCAGTTGCCCATTCCGACATGCCCGCCCTGCTGTTGTGGAACATGTGCACCCCATAGGAAACCTGTCCAATGGAGAGTGAAACCCTGATGAGCGCAATTGCACTGTGGGATCATTCACCTTGTATGGGGACAGAGCGTAGACCCTTCCAAAATTCATATCTTTTTTTTGGAACTTTCTCGGGAGTGCTTTTTGATGTTTCCCATTAATATCACTATGGTTTTTTTTATTTTGTTGGGATCATTTTCAATGTTTCTTTTCACTTTTGTTCCGTGCACATGTATCACACTTATCACTTTTTTGTAGGTTTCCCTGGTTTTGCGGTACATTGCTGACATAAATGGTTTCTCTGCCCTTTAAATCAGCTCTAACGCCAGGGTTTCACTGGCGTTAGTTTTGAGACTCAAATTTCACATCATTAGTGTGCGGGGAGCCTCTCCCCTCCCACTCTCCACCCATTGACCCCTTCTCTCCGCCCTCCAGGAGCCTTTCCCCGCCTTCAGCTCTCATTTGCGCCGCTGCGCGCGTTAACGCGTGCTAAGGTACCTGAGCGTCTGATAAAGCGCCATTAACGTCACAGAGCGCACATTAAGAAGGTTTAGTAAACATACCCCTATGTGTTATAAGTAATGTTACAAATAACAATCAGCTACTTAGCTGCTAAAAAAGAAATTGTATAGAGCCCATCTAAGCTGTCAAATACGATTCTTGTTTCGATTTCTGCTTCAAGGTCAAAGATCACCATCACGACGCACTTTATGGGAAATGTTTACTAAACAGTAGTAAGGGAGCAGTCTGTTCCATGCGTTAATGGCAGTGGTAAGAGGATACCATGCGGTAAGTGTGCTGGGCATGTTAGAGGCGTTCTTGTGTTGAGGGGTAGTAGTGGACACTTAACCATGTGGTAACAGGACATTAAGGGGTGGTAGTGGACACTTAACATGCGGTAATGGGACATGCTGCATTATGGTGTCTGGCATGCACCTCATTACAAGAAAGCCACTGTAATGCTGAAAGGGAGGCAGGGAAGCCATTGGAGAAGGTATGGATGTAAGCACAATTGGTAGCTGATGGAATTGACTCACCTGATGTATGGCTATGTGGCAGTAGGTATGATGAACATGTTTGACCATACAGCAGGCCTGTGGTGTTGACTAGGTGAGATAGGCAGTTGCCTAGTGATGATGGTCAGTGTGGGTGTTGGCTGTGTCATGGGTGGATGGTGGCGGCAGCAGAGTCAGTGGAGGGGATGCAGAAGCAGGGGCGCTGTAACAGGCGTGCAGTCCTAGATGCTCCTGAAAGCATGCACCATGCCATAAGCTACATTATAGTGTCTGTGAGGTGTGGACATGTATCCAGAGGTACTGTCAGTGTGTGGCATGCCTTAGGCCAGGACAGTGTCTGGGTGAAGGCAACATGTTCCTGATGTGGGCAGCAAAGGGAGGATAGTTCATGAGTGCTCATGTGGAGCAGTCACAGGAGAGGTGTGCATGATATGGCTAACTACTGCAAATGACCCCTGATAGCCATGGTGGGGCAGCTTACCATCAGTAAGCTGCCCCACCATGAATACCCCTAACAGCCAAATGGTGGGTGCAGGGCTGTGCCATGGATTTTCCATGCAGGGAGTTTGCAATGTGTGTGGTGGGGGATGTATGAGATCATACAGGACAATAGTTATCTGTAAAATAGTTATCTCCAAGTTATAATGCCCTGTTCAATGTAATTTCAGTTTGTTCAATATAAACCGCCTTGATATCATGAAAGGTGGTACATAAGAAATGTTAACTAACTAACTAACTAAATAAATAAAAGCATTTGGTATGTGTGAACCAAATGTAGTAGTTCCATGGGGTACATGAAACACCATTTGTAGGGTTGCCAACTGGCTCCAGACGTGCCTGACAGGCTTGATCCAGTCTTAGGTTTACTCCTTAGCATGCAGGGACATGTTGTTCTGATTTCTCTATTGCACATCATAAGAAAAGCAAGACTACAAGTCCCTGCATGCAATGGGGTAAACACAGGACTGGATCAGGCCTGTCGAGTGCATCTGGAGCCAGTTAACAACCCTAACCATCTGTGCAGGTGGGACTGGTGCCTGAGACTGTGCAACTACAAGACAATACATCCGACAGAGTGGCAGGATATTATCTATAAGCAGCCTGTAATGAACTTCGCTCCTAAGTCAAGGTATGCTAGATCTGAGCTCAGCCTCTCAAATTTGCTGCTAGTGCTTTTCATTAATACAGTGAGAGCTTCCTTCAGGACATCATAGGCTGTAATGTGGTTGATATTCAGCGTGAACGGTCAGTGCTTTTAAAGCTCCTTGCCACTGCTTCTTTAATTAAAACTGGATATTTAGTGCCAGAATTTATCATATGTCTAGCACTGGATATCCAGTTTCACCAGACCGAGTGATTGCTAAACAGTCAACAGAGATATTCAGCTGCTAATCGGATAGCATCCCCACAGTCCCGTATGACCCGTTTGAGATGCGGATTGCCTTATTTCGTTTTTTTTGAAAATTGCGAATCCTTTGCTATTTTCATGGACGGGACAACATTGAGGGCTCCCTTGTGCGTCCTCCTTCCCGTTGGGTTCCTCCGGGTTTAACGGATCCTGCTATATCAGTTTATCAGTCCTTAGTGTTGCAAGAATTACACAGGTACACTACCAAAAAACTGCCTCCAGTTTTGCAACTGATTCCTATAGATTTTGGGGTGCTGAATCCAGGAAAAATAGCCAAAATGTTCCATCACGTCACGTTTTCTTGCAAAATTAGATTTCTTACCCATATAAGGAATGTTCACATAATTTCTTTTTAGCCGACTGCAGTTTATTTTCTTGGCCCAAAATAGAGGTTGTAATGGTTAACTAACTAGAAACACTCCCTCATGATATTTTAGAGTGTTTTGTATTCATTTTATACATTAACAGGACAATTGGGAGGCGGGGGGCTAAATCCAGTACTCGCGCTGGCGCATGTTCTTTCCTGTTCGCCTCGCCTCGCCTCGTTCGCTCGCTCAAACACGGTGGTTGCGACATGAACGTTCCTGTCAAATTTTAGTTTCTTGCAAGTTCATTATTACCTTTTGTTTGCTCAGTCGTAATCCAGCTTTATTCCGAAGTGGTTCACTACAGTTGTAGTTTGCAGTGCTGTGTATTTGTGATGGCTCACAGAGCCAGAGGTTGCGTCAACTCTCCGGACAGTTTTTGTTTTATTTGTGGGGAATATACCGTGAAAAAGCGGCAGAGGAACATTTCTGCATTTATTAAAAAAGTATATTTCGCCTATTTCGGTTTGAAGTTAGGCGATCAAGACAAACCGTGGGCTCCTCACAAAGTGTGCAAGACATGTGAGGAAGATCTACGCTTATGGATGAAAGGTAAAAAACAAGCATTTCGTTTCGGAATACCTATGATGTGGCGTGAACAAAGAGACCACAGCAGTGACTGCTATTTTTGCTCTTGCATTGTGAAGGGATACAACTTAAAAAATAAGAACGTAATAAGTTACCCCAACCTTCCCTCAGCAATTAGGCCTATGCCTCATAGCAACGAAGTACCTGTGCCTGAACCACCAAAATCTTTGGATCATATTTGTGTGGACGGTTCTGATCATGATGAGACTCATCAGATGGCTTTTCCCGATGAGTCCAGTACTTCCGAGTTTGAAACTGAACCAGATCCGAAACCTGAACTTTTCTCTCAAGCTGAATTGAATGATTTAGTCCGGGATTTAGGACTCCCAAAAGATGCTGCCCAACTGCTAGGTTCTCGGCTTAAACAGAAAAATCTATTGTCACCAGGAACAACTTTTTATTGGTACCGCAACCGCGAGACACAATTTTTGAAGTATTTCAGCAAAGAGGAAGATTTGGTATTTTGCAACGATATATACGGAGTGATGGAAAAGTTTAAACTCAAGTATGATCCTGCTGAATGGCGGCTGTTCATTGATTCGTCAAAAGACAGCATAAAAGGTGTTCTTCTTCATAATGGCAACACATTCGCTTCAGTTCCTATTGCTCACTCTGTTATTCTCCAAGAAAAATACGAGAATTTGGCCCTGATTCTTCAGAAGATTCGTTATGATGAGCATAAGTGGATGATTTGTGGAGACTTTAAAATTCTATCCATGCTATTAGGGCAGCAATCCGGTTTCACCAAATATCCCTGCTTCCTTTGCTTGTGGGATAGCCGGGCCCGCGACCTACACTGGGGGAAAAAAGACTGGCCAATTCGGGAGTATTTGAGACCCGGTGAGAAAAATGTTCTTCATGAGAGCTTGGTACCTCGTGATAAAATTCTATTACCACCTCTCCACATTAAGTTGGGTCTCATTAAGCAATTCATCAAGTCCCTTCCAAAAGATGGTGAGTGCTTTCGGTACCTTTGCTCAAAGTTCCCCCGACTTTCTGAAGCAAAGCTAAAGGAAGGAGTGTTTGTTGGCCCTGATATAAGGAAACTCATTTCAGATGGAGCATTCGCTGAAACGATGTCTGAGAAGGAAAAAGAAGCCTGGGATTCCTTCAAGGATGTTGTTCTCAAATTCTTGGGGAACAGGCGGGATGAGAACTATAAGGATATTGTTGCCAGGATGCTCAATGCCTTCAAAGAACAAGGCTGTAACATGAGCCTGAAAGTCCATTTCTTGCACTCCCATGTGAACTACTTTCCCGAAAACTTGGGGGCGTACAGTGAAGAACAAGGTGAAAGGTTTCACCAGGACATCAAGGACGCAGAGAGAAGGTACCAAGGAAGATGGAACACCACTATGATGGCTGATTTCTGCTGGTTGCTGCTGCGGGAAACCCCAGATGAAAAATACGCCAAGCAGCGCACCAAGAGAAGCATTCGGGGGAAGAAGAAACGGGCCCACCAGGAGATTGATTGACCCAAGAATGACTTTAAAATCTAAACTGTGTTGACAAATATCGTGTTTTTACTAAACTTTGAAATAAAAATTTGCTAGTTATTACCACAGTGTCGGATCTCATTTATTAGAATTTTATTTTCACACCATCGGGTGTTTGTCTTCATGTATTGCAATGGTGCGGTTTGCGTTTTCTATTCTTACATACATACCTGTACAACATTTTTTGCACATTTCTTTGCTTTGCTTTGTGTCTAACCTCGCTCTTATATGCTCAATGTTTGTGCACATGTATGTGGCTGTTTTAAGTGCAGACAATTTTGCTACCATCACAGTGTGTTTTGTTGACATTACTCTATTCTTATGTGCTGCCTTGTTACAATTTTCTTTATTCTTATTTGAATAACTACTAAACAATTAGTATAAAGAATTCATCCAAGAAACTTTTATCTCGATCGCACTCAATCTGAAACGTTCACCTCAAACTGCTAACCCAATGTAGCAAAAAATCTGTACGTGATGGAGCAAATTGGTTACCAGATTTGGATTCAGCGCACCAAAAAACGTAAAAATCAATCGAAACATTAGAGGCAGTTTAAAAAAAAATTTTTTTAGTGTACCTGTGTTATCGGAGTGTGAGAAGTCCTTTGCACGCCGGTTTTCTAATGTGTCGAATGCACAACGTTCTGCCCTCAATGAGATGGCAGTTAATGCCGATTTGGTAGTGCAAGGGGCGGACAAAGGTGGTGCTGTGGTACTTCAAACTCGTACAACTTATGTCCACGGAGCTTTGTCCCAGTTATCTGATCCCAAATATTATAAACTTCTGCCAGTGGATCCTACACCACAATTACAAATATTGATAAAATCTTTGGTGGAAGATGCATGCCTCCGGGGTTGGATCACATCACGGGAAGCATCTTTTTTGCAGCAACGTCATCCCAGAATTCCAGCATTTTATACTGTCCCTAAGGTACATAAATCCTTAGTCGACCCTCCGGGACGCCCCATAGTATCCTGTAGGGGTTCCATTCTTGAACCGTTATCTCAATTTAGTGACCTCTTCTTGAGGCAGGAGGCTCGACGGGTGAAATCTTATCTGCGGGACACATCACATTTTTTGACTCTTTTGTCTGCAGTTTCTGGGACTCCGGCGGATGACCTTCTAGTGACTTTGGACGTAGTAGCACTGTATACCAATATTCATCAGGAGGAGGCCTTATCCTTGTTGGAACCTGCCTTCACTACAGCACCTTACCGGATCCCCAAATCTTTTCTCTTGGACTTAACCCGTTTGGTATTGACAAGAAACTATTTTGTCTTCCAAGGCCAATTCTATCAACAATGTCATGGAGTGGCGATGGGAGCCACAGTAGCGCCCTCAATTGCTACATTGTATCTGGCTGACATGGAGGAACGTTTCATCTATCTGGCCCCAGCCTTTCAGCATGTTCGTCTTTGGCTTCGTTTTCTGGATGACATTTTTTTGCTTTGGTCTTCCACTAGAGACCAGTTAGCTCTTTTTGTGGACTGGCTGAACAGTATAAAGCCTAACATCAAGTTTACCTCACATGTTAACACTCAGAAGATGGAATTTTTGGACATTTTGGTCCAAAAACAGGGGGACATTTTGACCACCTCTTTATTCCGGAAGCCGAGCCAATGGAATAATCTTCTACGTTACCACAGCCATCATCCCTCCTCTTTGCGACGGGGCCTCCCGGTAGGCCAGTTCTTGCGATTGCGTCGGATCTGCTCGTCTTTGCAGGATTTTAAAAATCAAGCACGGGATCTGCGCGCGCGTCTTTTAGATCGTGGCTACCCTGCAGCAGTGATCCGTCAGGCATACACACGAGCCCGGTTTTCCCATAGGGAATGGCTTTTAGGCGATCTGGATTCTCCATCTGAATCCCTCCCTGGTACCCTTCGACAGGAGACGTCGGATACAATAACTGGGGTTCTTCCCTTTACACAATATACTTCACCTGTTACTGCTCTTTTGAAAAAACATTGGGGGATTTTATGTGTGCACACATGTTTTCAAAAACCCCTTCGTTTGGCTTACACCAGGGGTAGGAACATCCGTGATCGCTTGGTACATGCGGTCCTTCCACCGGTTCCTTCTATTGTTGATGACCGTCATATGGGCCATTGGCCCTGCCAAAATTGTAGATTTTGTGCTACTACTGAAGAGGGGGTTCACTGGTCGCATGCGTTTTCAGGCAGGTCTTTTTCTTTTACAGGTCATTCCACCTGTTTAACACCCTTTGTGGTGTATATCATCACCTGCCCCTGTAATTTGTCATACATTGGTAGAACTATTCGCCCCGTTCGGATTCGTCTGGGCGAACATGCCTCACGTTTGGCTACCAGGACTCTCTCAGCTCCCATAGTTGAACACTGTCTCCAAAATCAACATACTTTTGCGGACTTACGTTGGAGGGTAATAGATTTCAATCCTTTAGATCCCCGGGGCGGCGATCGGGAGCAAACACTTCAACACTGTGAACAACGGTGGAATTTTCAGCTCCAAACAGTATTGCCTACAGGATTGAACTTGGAGTGTGACTGGTGGAGTTTACTTTAATCATGCTTCCTTTTTTCAGGTTTTTACTGAATTATTTCATTCGGAATTTCTCCTCCTCCCCTTTTCTAGTCACATTTTTTATGACTTTTTTTGATGACGTTTTGGTGACGTTTTTACCTCAGCAGCCATTCAGAGATCTTTTTGGTTTTTAAATTGCCTGGTGACTCTGGCATTTTTAAGGGCGCGTATATTGATGGAAACAGCTTGACACAGAGCCGTTACCGGGCTCAAAACATGCATGTCGCTGCTTTATTATTCTGCTGCCCTTTCCGCTCAATATCAGATAAGTGATTTCCACTATTATTAGCTTTGCGCTTTGATTTTGAAAATACGAAAAAAAAGGCTTCTGCCGACACCGAGTGGGGTTTTTTTTCTCTCCCCATCTCATGTCGACAGATCCCGACAGAAAAAATATTCGTTTAAATGAGATGGTGTTTTGGTTTTTTGAATAATATATGTTTGCTAAAACAGATTCACAGGTATTACATATGCTTTGACTTTTGTTTTGTGATTATTTGTGTGTCATCACATTTCTGGAGGTTTTTTCTTCAATCGGATAGCAAAAACAACATACATTTAGGACAGCCATTGATAGCTACCAGGACTGCCCCAGATCACCTCAGTTTTAACCAGGCATTTTTCCAGCGGTGTATGGTGATAATCAGCGGCACCATCTGGAATATCAGAATTACAGGGGTTTAGCTGGTTACTAGAGTGGAGGAGTAGCCTATTGGTTAGAGCAAAAGCATGGTATTCAGGAGCTCAGCATTCAATTCCCACTGGTATTCCTTGTGACCTTGGGTAAAGTCCCTTTACCCTCCATCGCCTTGGAAGAAAAGCCCTGGCAATCTACTTTGGGTCATACCTTGCCAAGAAAACCCAGGAGCTGCTGGTTCACTAGGAGTCAGCACTGATTTGATGGCACTTACTGTAAAAAGAAAAAAACTGGCTCGCAGATCCTGCTAACTCTTTTGAATACCCATTCCCCCCCCCCCTTCCCACCAACATATGTATTGGCAAGTCATCAAAGTATGCTTGAACGGCTTTTTTTTAATTTGGCCAGTGACACCCAAAACAATTGGGAATATTTCTGTATCTTTTTACCACATTTCTTAGGGGTATGTTTACTAAAAGGCATTAAGGGAGCAGGCATTAGCGAGCATTAATGGCAGCGATAAGGGGTGTTACATGCGAAAAGGGCTCTGGGCATTTAGGAGGCATAAAGGGCACTATGGGCCATTTAACGTACGTTAATGGGACAGCAGGTGTTAAGGTGTCAAGCATGATTGACCTTCCTTACTGCTCTTTTATCCAGCGTTAGGGTTACAGCCATTTTCAGTGCATGCTTCGGCACCATCACATAAAGCTAAGAGGTATGTTTACTAAGGCGCGGTAATGTTACCGGCGTTAAGTGCAGCGGTAATGTTACCAATAGCATATAAGGAAGTGGGCGGTGCGATGTTAAGGTAACCTGGGCCATTATCGTGTGATATACGGCACCCTGGCTAATTACCATGCGTTAAAGGGCGCCTGGCCATCTAACACACGTTAAAGGGAAGGTGCACGGCAAGGGGACAAACAGGGCACTTGAAGGCTGACAAGGCGCCCTAACCTAAGGCACCCTATAAGGCACCTTAGGTTCATGAACCTTATAGGGCGCCCTAGGATAAGGCACCTTATAAGGCACCTCAGGTTAAGACAGACGCAAATAGATGGACTGAAGGATGGTTTGCAACTGTGGTGAGGTTGTGATGTGCTAGAAGCACAGATCTGCAGAGATGTGACTGTCACAGGCATGAAAATGATTTGAATAGGACAGGCATAAAAAAAGTGAGAACAAGGAGGAATTGAACCCATGACCCCCTGTCTAGGGAGTCATTATACTAACCAATAGACTACACCCCCAATAGTTCTTTGCATAGCAATAGCTGGATACAGAAAGACTGCAGGTCACCGCACAAAATGTCAGCTGTGTGTGGCAGGATAGGGTAACCCCACCAATACCCATGATGCAATGCACATGCAGAACAGCAGTCTACAGCTAATCACCAAATGGAGGATGCACCTCATCTTGGTATGATGAACTGGAAGTATGTGATACTGGCACAGAGCAGCTACAGACCATGCCACTACACGGGTTCTGTGTTCACCCTGAGGGTGAGGATTGGCGCCCAGCATCAGGTCCGCAGTACCTGTGGTGCTAGAGATAGGATGCAGATGCTCATTGCTCCCTGCGTGTGGCACGTGTTTGCTGTAGTGGAACCTAGTATCATCCTGTGTTTATCTGTATGCCCCAGTCACATCTAGCCCTGGTGAACTGGGATCTACCCAGACTAGACCATACCCAGTGTTGCAATGTGGCTGCCATAGCCACCTGTTATCTGGGCAGAGGGGTGTCTAGACTCTCATGAGGTATATGTAGCAATGCCTAATATATCACCCTCTCCATGGTCAAAGTGGTTTACAATATATGTCCATTCTCCCCAAATAAACCTTTTAGTAATTGATGCAGTGGAAGGACATGTGGCACAGGAATGAGGAATAGTATTATAAACAGCAACCCCAGCCCCCCCTGGACAGAGGCTGTCATCCAGTGGGGTTAGACCAGATCTGTACCTGGTACTAGGATACCGGCAGACCAGCAGTAATGCTGGGAGTAGGCCTGGAAAATCTCAGCTGACACCCACCAGGGTCAGACATTCACCAGCAGAAGGAACAGTCAGACTGTACCGGCTGCCCCTCACCAGGTGTTCCAGCCATGCACATACTAACTTCAGACAGTCCATATTGCATGTTCACAGAGAAACTATGTGCACCTAGCAGGTGCCTCAGTGATTGGCCCCCAGAAAAAGGGGCACACTGATATCACTAGAAATAAACACTAACTAGCACTATGTGGGAACATAGTCATGCCATGGTCACTGCTCGGTCAGAGTGAGAGTGTCCTCCCAGCATGACATGCTGTGGGCACCCTGTCCATGCAGGTGGTGGTTGGGCACTACGATGTCCCAGCCATTGCCCTACCCCCAATGCAAATGCATCCTGCCCAGTCTGCCCTGTCCGGGCCATACCCACAATACCTTGCTCCTCAGTATGCACATTTGCAGGCTAAAGGTGGCAACAGTGTACTTATTGTGGGCCCAGTGAGGAGTAGGAAGCCACAAAACAATGGATAGACATACACTCCTATTGCAGCATTGTGCAAGGATGGGGTGGCTAGCAACCCTGCCCACCACACTGGTCCCAATTACAGTGCAGGCATTGCTAAGGTGTGCAGGAGCTAGTAGTAGTCCTTTGGTGATAACTGCTGCTCCGTGCCGGTACCAACAGCCTGACTCTCCATGAAGCTTTAGATAGTGGAGCGTGTGTGTGTGGGTGTTTGTATTCCTGTTGGCCAATGCTTTGGGGATTGCACATGTTGATGTATCTGCAATGTAGGGACATGCTCTGCAGGATCCACAGCTGGGACCTGAACCTATGTCCCCTCTGCTCCAAGACACACTGGCTATGTGTACTGCACCACACTGTTACTACAGAAGCACTGCAGTCCCTGGGACTACCTTTGCTGTTGATCAGACAGAGTTTGTTTGTTGCACTGCACACCATGCATTGGAATAGGGCATGGCCTTGGGCCACTGCAGGTGGGTGCCACTGCCCCCTCTGCCACCAATACCCCCCCCCCCCGCCATGCTTACATGCCCATATGCTGTCGGTGCTGGTAGTGCTCAGTCCTAGGCCATCCGATGTGCAGATAGGCGGATGCTTAGGGTGCATGGTCTGAGGTGGGGAGGCATACATGGACATCCACACATCCCCCCCATCACCGCCTGTTAATGTTATGTCCCTTCCACATGGGGGAGAGATGACTGGGGGGTGTCAAGTTGGTGATCTAGCAACTATTGGCTAGGGTGGACCTGGTAAACATAGGTAAATTGTGTTATGCCAACAGACTGTGGAAGGGCTAGGGCATGGAATGGGGGTACAGTGTACCCAGTTTGGATTACTGGGTGTATACATATTTCAGCCAACGTGTGGTCACACCCTGCACTACCTTACCAGGGGCTGTAGTAAAGGGTGTTCATTTTGCTGGGTTTACGGACTGTTTGGGACTTATCCTGGGAAAGGTCCGTAGACCCTTGTTAGAGTGGTCCCCAGATGTGCACTGCTTGCCCCATTACAGACATTGTGGTTCCTGTGTGAGTATGGGATACCTGCTGGGTACGTGTCCCCTGGATGGGACACTGTGAAACACAGAGTACTGGGCATGTTTGACCTTGATCAGACACTGTCTTGCTGATTTCCAGTTTCTGTGTTCCTATGTGCCACCTAGGCGACAGCCTAGTCCACCCTATGCCCCTCTTGCCCTCACTGCATGTCCCGCCTTCAGCCCCCTTTGCCCCATCACCATAGTGCCCTTTCATACTTGGGCACTATGCTGTTGTTGCAAATGGGCACTACTATCACTGTTTTTGGGTTCCATGTCTGTGCTGTACATTGCTGACATTGAAATAGTCTCTCTCTCTTGCAAATGTGCATTTACCGCCAGGTTTTCACTGGCGGTAATGTCCCAGCATTAGTGTAGCAGGGGCCTCTCCATGCCCACTCCCTGCCCATTGACCCCTTCTCTCCGCCTTCTCTCCATCCTCTGGGACAGTTACCACGCGGTAACGTTACCAATGCTAAGGGGGATGTTTACTAAAAACCGGAAAGGTGCGCGCCGCAAAAGAGCGCACGGAAACGCGGCACTGAAACGCTAATAAATGCATTTAAACGCCCCGCACACGTGCGTGTCATCCCCGCAAAGGTGCGCGGCACACTAACGGGCCCCGTACAAGTGCGGGCCCGCAAATGTCCGATAGAGGCGTGGAACGGCTAAAGGAGGGCGGAGGAAGGCTCCGGAGGGGTAGAGGGACGGGGTCAATGGGTGGAGAGTGGGAGGGGAGAGGCTCCCCACACAGTATCGGGCCCGAATTTGCATGTAAAAACTACCGCGAGGGAAACACTCGCGGTAGAAAGCATTTAAAGGGAAGAGAAACCATTTCCGTCAGCAATGTACAGGAAAACCGGGGAAACCAGCAAAACGTGAGCAGTGTGATACATGTGCACAGCACAAAAGTGCAAATAAAAATAGAAAATGACCACAACAGAACTATTAAAAATATTAAATCAGCAGGGGAACAGAAATAGAGAAGGGCAAATACAGAAAACACACCCAGCAAAGCTCCAGAAAAAAGAAATTAATTTTGGAAGTGTTTACGGAGCGGAGACTCTTCCAAAAACATTTCCTTTTGTGGAGCTTTCCTGGGAGTGTTTGCTATGGTTGCCCATTATATCACTGTTGCCCAGCGTGGTGATATTTTGTCCCCCATTTCCCGTGGTCATTTCTGGGGTTTATGTGCACGTTTGTCACCAGACAGGGTGCATATGCCCACAGTAAATTTGCGTAGAGCAGGGTTTGTGACTCCATCCTGCCAGGCTTACTACCTCCAGGGGCTGCACTATCTATGTGGCCATAGTGTGGTGCAGCAGACAGAGTCAGTATCTCTAGGGTCAGAGGTTCAAAGCCCAGCTGGGGCACTTGCCAGCCCAGTCCCTATATTTTACCCACCACTAAACACAGATAGCACAGACATCCCTGTATTGCAGGGGACATAAGCATTGTGGAAACACCCATAAGTTTTACCCAACAACGCACCCACACCAACAACAATGAGCATTATCCCACACCAATGTAACCACAAATGCAGAGTCCCGTACTGGCCACATTCCAATCAGGTCACCTGCTTTTTATGGGAGAGACGAGCTCACATGCCAAGCATGTTGGCGGATGATGACATGTGGTGCAGGGGGCATGTGGCTGCTAGCGACAGAAGACAGAGGCCTAGCCATCAGTGTGCAGGCTGGCACATTCCACAGCAACAGACAGGGACCTGGCCCAATCCACAGTCATGGACTATCCAGGGAATATCAGCCAAGCTGTGGCTTACATGGTGGTGCAGTGCCCACAGACAGTGCATGACAAAAAACAGAAATGTCCTCAACAGGTTCAAAGACCAGCTGGGGCTACCAGCGAATCCTGCCCACTTATTTTCCACACAATAAACAGGGACAGTACAGGACCACACCTTTGGGATGGAAAGGACAAGAAAATATGCAATGTGGGTAATACGTCTATCTTTTACACAGACAACACCATGAACATGGGCAGAAACCTACAAGCAGATATCCCCCAAATGCAGTCCTGGTGGGCCATCACACCAGATCAGGTTTCCCATGCTGCCACTCATACAAATGCTGTGCTGTATATCGTCTGTCACACACCCCCCACGGCATGTAGACGTATGCGTCATGGCATATTCATGATGGACAGTCAGGAAGACCCGAACAGTGTGAATGCAAACTGGGCTGGAGTGGGGAAGCGCTGCCGTAAAGCATCGCAGCCAACAGGGGCAGAACACACCCACACCCACACCCACACCCGACTAGGCCCCATTGGCCATGTCCCTCCTGGAGAGGCATAACATTGGACCCTGCGTGCATCTCTCCAAACTCCGGCATCCAGCACCTGCATACCTTAGCAATGGTCACCCTATCAGCCTGAGGTACACAGCTCTGAAACGTTTGCTAAGAGTACAGGCTTGATAGATATCCCGTACGTTACGCACATACTGCTAATTTTGACCCCCATCCGAACAATCTGGTTTGAGTGTCTGCGGCTTGCGTGCTGTCGCAGGCCTGGCCTCTGACAGTGATTCAACCACCCTGGGAGTGACCCCCAGCAGTACTGCGTACCATTAATCCATGGCCTGTTGCCGTGCCAGACCGGTATGAGTGGCCAAGGCTAATCACCCCCCTCAATAGTAGCATCAATGCTGGCATAGGTGTGGGAGTGTGTGTCTGGATGCTATAACAGTGTGTGTTGGCTGCAAACACCTTCCCCAACCCACACTGCCAGTCAACTTACTAGCCAGTAGTGGGCCTGCCTCAATGGTGCATAATGAAGGCACAATTGTACTCGATGGGTATAGGTCAGACATGGTGGGCTGTCCCAGGATGGCATCTGACACAGGGCATATGGCCCTGGCTGTGACATTGTAACTTCTTGGCCAGTCCACCACCGTACAACAGAGACCGGGGGTGACCTCGTGTATGTGCTGCTGGGGGAGTCACTCTCACCCGTGAGTGTGCAGGGTGATGCCAGCATGGCGAGGCACCACCCCCTAATGCTGTACTGTGTTTCTCTCTTGTGATATATATGGGTTTCCTGTTGGGGGCTTCTCACAGAACTCTCGGCTTGTGTGTGCTGCCACCCCAGTTTTAGTGCATGCATTTTCCATCAGGGCTACTCCCGCCGACTGTTCCCCGCTGGTATGTGTCTTGATGGAGTTGCCTTGCAGGGTGCAGTGGCTGAGGGCTTGCTGCGGGTGAATCTCAAAAAGTGCTGGTGTGCATCTTTGGATCTCCAGGCCTAAAATCCTGCCTGATATTGTGGTATTATGTGTGTGGTGTAGCTTGCTTGGCCTGCCCTGTATGGTGT